>DWLI01002725.1:0-12749 GCA_018249915.1 Cecropterus dorantes dorantes
AAACGCAAGAAATGCTTCACGCTAGAAATAGGTGTGGCGGTGGTACTTCCCCGGTCAAACTACACTGGTTCTACCACGTGAATTCAGTGAAACCTATCTACCTACTCAACCTGCACATATATCTCCACATCTATCCAATTTTGGTTTTTGAGATACACTGCTGAACGTAAATCTAATGGAGAGTTTTGCTCATAGTCCTCGCGCCTGGCATGCTGGTGACCACAATGGGTGTCGATATTATATAGGAAGACGCTGCCTACCTCCTGGAGTTTTTCCCGCAGTCGCCTCAACTAATCAAAACTCTACATATCAAAGATTACTATCTAAGACTCTACATATCCTCAAATTTATTTAACAGACATAATATATAACCAGTTTATTATAGTCGCTATAACAAACAAATAAATAGCATATCGATAATCGTAATCGGTTCGAAACCGATAAGTACAGTCACGGAGAAAAGCTAAAGGTCGCGGAGGATCGATCGACGCAGATGTCAGTATTAATCGCTGACTTTAATCCGTCGGGCCGCTGATAAATCAACGCTAATTGTGCCTATTTATATTTATCAAGTCGGCCGGCCGGCTAGACTGAGAGCCTGCGACAGTAAGATGCGAATTATTTATTCACATCGTACCTATTCTGTACTATCCTATCATATAGTAAAATTCATTCATTTCGTCCATTTTCAATAAAATGTACAAATAAAAAATGCACTACATAATAAAATAGATTATATTACTATGAAGGTTATTGACATATTTTGTTTTGTAATATAATACATATAACATTAATTGTATTTATTTGCCCATACCCATGAAAATAAAATAGATATGATAATAGCATCAAGGAATCATTATGCAATATTTAACTTATCAATCAATTTTGACACTATCAAAATTTGAAACAACATAACTCAATAGAAACATACTGTCTTTATTTTCAAAGCTTCATTTCTCTGTTTACTGACAAGCTCTCGGCCTAAAGACTTGCAGTATACTTTCCGTCCAGGCGCCATTTTCGTAGCGTCCGCGACACGTCGATGCCAAGTCGTTATTAATTTCACTGATGTTTAGCATTTATCACCGCGAGTGATGCAACGAATATTTTTAAACAAACATTATATTTCAAGAAAACACGGTATTTTTATTCCAACCGACTGATCCCTTGATGTTGTCATTTCGTTCGGAACCGTTATTACTTTGAAATTTTAACTACGGTTACGAGATTGACCCTAATACGATGTTTAATGTCGAAAAAATATTCCAATTTTTGCACTTAGGTCTCATTTATTGTAAAACCAATGTGCTTTTGACCAATTTTTAGTGTTTTTTTATTAAACTCAGCGATTTTGATTACAAAGTCAAGTATAATGATCACACGTATAATTAGGTCGCAGTTCATTTATATATTAAAAACAAGTTTTAAATATAATTAGCGGAACGGCAAGGAAAGTGAATGTAATTGATATTAAACATAATGTTCAAAACCTTTTGGTTTTGATTGTACCTCAGATTAAATAGCGAATAAGGTGATAAAGATATGCACCAATGACCAATTTTAATTTAAGCAAACACTTTCGTGATACCGTAAAAATAAATTAATTAAAAATGATTTTTTCATTAAAATAAATATGTATAATGTAACACATAATATTTTAAATTCAAACACTCAAGAGAAAGCAAATTAAAATGGAAACATTAAAAAACTATTAAATAATATTTTTATTTAGCATCTTTAATGTTCGAAAAACGGACAGAAAGTCAGTCACAACACTGTCTAATAAAAGTCGATAACCAAAAGGTGTTTGGGTCGTAAACCACTCAAAAGTTGCGTAAAAAGAGTCGAAAGAATGTAATAAATAATATCCTTCCCTTCGCAGTACAGCTAACAACACATAAATCGCGATAAACTATTCGGAATCAATATCCACGACTGACAAACTTGCTGGCTGATCCGTCACGGCTTTCAAGAAAAACTTGCGTTTTATCAATGGCCGTAATAACGTATTTCTGCTCCCTCATTGTGGTATTTCTAATAAACTATCTCTAGGAGATACCCCGGGACGTTTATGGGTGTTTTTGACATATTTGTGACGGTCCAAGATCGGGTCTCGTCAGGGATTTATAGATTCCGAGCCATTTCGTCCGATGGAGCCTCGGTCATTCTTTGTGGCTTTGTTTTTTTGTTGTTTATGATTTAGTGTTATGTGTATCTGGATGACGGACTTTGTCTGATTTGTTGGATATTGGGATGAATGTGGATGGTAGAGGATATAAGAATATAATAGGTAACTGAAGGATAAAATTTTATTGACACGCATCTACGATATGAATACCTACTTATTTTCTTGTTATGTACGTTTAGGATTTATGTGTTTATGTTATATTTTGGTTTTCAAAAACGACTAGTTCTTAATTCGTGTGGTAGGAATATATGTATCACTGTTTTTTATGTGCTCTTTTAAATACATATATGTTAATAAAGTTGCATCAATGTTTACCGTAGTAATGAGACCGTTTTACTTTGTGTGATACTAAATGTCTAAAATATTGTCGATACTTTTGTTATTTTATTCATCATCAATAATTATGAAAATTCCTTTAAGTTTGTAAATCGTAGGATAACTTTGAACATGGTAAAAATATGTGACGTTTTTGAACCGTCTCAAAAACCTTGTACTATTAACAGTACACCCACAATGTACTAAGAGACAAATTAATGAAGGAGTAATTAACGGGGCGATTAAAAATAAGTGGAAGAGCGTAGAAGCTCGTATATATTTTGACAGGCACGGCCCTTCTGCGCAGCTGTATTAAAATAGATACCATTAAGTCAATACACCTCATATCAGAGTATTCTATCTGCTACGGTACGTGTCTGAAGCGCTTCATGTCTGTAGATGTAAATGAGCCCATAAAACGTACACATATATTTTCACCGCGTATGGTCGCCTGCTTTAATTCTGGTCCGCTACTTATATTATTTATATTCATCATCAACCCATTATTGTCCCACTGCTGGACACGGGTCTTCTCTCAGAATTAGAGAGTTTTTTATTCACATTATTTATGTTACATGCTCGTAATACCCTCAGATGTGGGGCATGTTATTCATTTTTATATGACAATGTTCGGCTCCTCAAAGGCTGTGTTTATGATTCAAGCTGCTTCGAAGTGAAAGCTATGTATGTATTGGATGTTCTTCATTATAAAGACGCGCTCTAAATTAACATTTTTAAAAGTTATATCTTTTTTCCTTCTCCAAACGACACAAAAAGTGAATAAAATCAATCATTAAAACTACTTACCATAGTATGTTTAGGTACTACCACAACGGTCTCTAAAGTGATAGAGATCTTGGTTTGGTGGGAGGGCCTATGCCCACTGACTTACATGTGAGTTGACCATCTTACACTTCAGGTGTAAGAGCGCGTCTTTGATGCACTTAAAGTAGAACCTATTAAAGGAATACGTCACTAAACAAATGGTTGGATGTACATGAACAGACTACTTGCCATCAGACAGACTGCAGACTCGTATGTTAATTTAATTTTATAAAATAGACTTTCAAGAACGATGTGTTCTGGTTTAAAGGGTCTCGAAAATCATATACATGTTAGTCCTTCTGTTATCTTTAACCAGTGATTAACTAAGACTAGCTATTATATTTCAACATCTTTTATGTTATGTTTTTAACAAAACTTAAGGTGTGAATGCACTGTCCTTGCTTTTTGTGAATCACACTGATGTATGAAGAAAACGCCCACAGTACTGCTGTCAACCTTTATGTCATAGACTAACGTCGTAACGATATTACACTGTTTAAATCTTAAAGCAATGCGTACACACTTTATTCTTCCAGCTTACGAGTACACCTTAAGAACATCCATAATCAACTACCGATCGAATTCAAGGTAAACTTTAAATATAGTACATTCCACATTTCTACAACATTTATAAAAAAACCTATATTATATAGTTCACGCATAAATTACCTTTTCATAAGACAAAGATAAACCTGAACCAATAACGATAAAATATCCACATCCATTACGAGCGGTTTAACGCGCAATCAATTCCCAACCGAGCATCTAGCGAGCAGAGTCCAAAGTCATCACATATTCAAATAGGCATAAAACTACAATGTTACTCTTGTCGCGTCTGCTAATTTACGCGATTAGTCTTAGGTGTAGTGGCGTTGATATAGTAGTGGTTTGATACCCAGGGACGTGCGGCGACAGCTGTGGCACTAAAAATAGAGTCTGGACGCGCGATTCCGCGTTTTTCACTGTCCATGCTCGCATCAATTCCTGTCTACATTTGTTAGCGAATGACAGATGCTTACGCCTCTGACAGTTACCAACCACCGTGCCGTCATCCCCACCCTTATGTGTGACACTTAAAGTCTATTTTACGTGCTTTGGGTGCACTAGGTCTTACGTCTGCTTGCACGAATCGCCTTGTAGTTGTCAACGTGATAATGGCGGTTGCGCTAAGGACGTGTTTATGTTAACCCTTTGAGCTGTTTTAGATGTGAAAAATCGTTGGTCGACTGCAGTTTCGTCAAAACCGAAGAAATTCAGACAGACTAATAAACCAGTCGTGTTATCGTAAGCATTTAGAATTATGCAAATTCTGACGATGGAAACGATGACCTTATTATTTACTACTTATATGTCGATTACAAAATATCTTATTAATCCAGTTTCTCCCTATTTTTTATTATAACACGTTGGTGTTCATAGAAACTATAGGTAGATGATGACCGAAGTCTTTTTTTCGAATTAATGAGCTTTCAGTGGGTTAGGTTTAAGTATTTTGTCCATGGTAAATTATTTTATATCACTAACAAGAGGTACTATGCGGTTTCATCCGCTACTACATAAGAAAAAACCAAACAAGTAAACAAAGCAATGATCTTATATAGCCTACCAAAATCTTAATTTTCAAGTCACTAACTTCAACTTGAACTTTCATATAAAAGTTTTTCACCCTTTTCACCCCCATTAGAATTTCCAAAAATCCTCTCTTAGTGCTCCTCTACATTCCCTAAGGAATCTTCATACTAAATTTCAACTTTCTACGCTCAGTAGTTTCGGCTCTGCGTTGTCTGTAAATGAGTCACTCAGTAACGGAAGAGTTTTATATATATAGATTGGGAATTAAAGCCTCAATACACATAACTAATACAAAATAAATACAACGCAACGGCCAGTAAATAACGTATAACGTCCCTTATAAGTTAACTAACGATTATATTCATAACGCCTCGTCGCTCTCCTGACGCGTTCCGTCATAATCAAAATGGCAACCTCATAATTCATTCGCTGTTTATAAAGTAACAGCTTACGTGTCCTTGAACCGCCTGCATAATTTATAACGTACAGGGTGTAGGTTCCACATCTATTATTTGTATGTAATGGTAGAAAACGAGCATGCAACCCAGATGTTAAGCGGTCACTGCCGCCCGCAGACATCTGTCATCAACCCCAATTAGGATAAGAGTGTAACTCTAGGAATACTGTTTTTGTATATTACGTATTATTGCCTAGAAGTTTTGTTTAATATGATAAAAATATTCTTAGAAGAATTAATATTACAATCCATCCAAACATCAGCTTCTTTAAGCTCACACTGGCTCTCGTCTGATGCAGTTTTTGTCAACAGTAATTATGCCTTACACGAGTATGCGTATTGGTGACCGCTCAGGGTGTTGATTACGAGTATACTCAAAAAAAAACTGCTGACCATTACCTGGATTTATATGAGTAACCTACGAAATCACGGGAATATATCAAGTGATAAGTAATTCTATTTTCAAACACTCTGTATATTCAATAAACATTATACTATTTTTGTCATGACAGACTAAAGCCTGTCTTCAAAACATGTTTTGCCCTACAATCCTGTGCGAATTTATTGTTGACTCACAACACTTCATAAACATCATCGTACAGTGACTAAACACTGTCAAATAACGGCAAATATATGCGTGTCGCATTCAAACAGGGTAAATGCGGTGTATGTCAGCTTAGTTCTGTCCTAATCAAAATGACAAAATGCGCGCGTTCACCTCATTTCGAATATGATGTTCGGATTATGTGCATTGTTGACTTAAATATTGCCAACGACATATATTGTTGCGAAATAAACATGACACATCTATTTGTCATCTTACTGCCATTGTCATAAATATGTCACGTTCTGGTATATTTGATATAAAGCATCCGCTCGCTGAAACGCCCACCTGCTGTTTTAAATTTTGACAAAGGATACATTCGATATTTTAAGGTGTTAGTGAAAAGAACAACCCTCTTTATTACGTAAGTGTGCCAAGAATATGGGTTGAGCAATTACAACGATCATTTATGCAAAATTTTAAACAAGCGATCATGAGCTTATTTTATGTCAATTACCAAATATTTTTAAGATCACACAGAAATATCTGCTTTATTCATCTGTATAGAAGACTATATATAAAAAAATAAGCACAGATTTCAAAATAAAAGAATAGACAATTCATTAGTTAACGCTAGGTAATGCCTAACGCGCAATACGTCATAAAGTCATATAGAAATGCTCTGATGTCAAAACATTTCTGAGTTTACCTATTTGCTTCGTTTTTATTGGCTGGTTACACCAAACCACAATTCACACTGTCAACAGTGGAGCTACTAACAAATAGGACACATAATTTTCGTCTATTTGGAACCGTCAGTGACGAGTTCCGTCATAATCGCAATAGCGAGCGCGTGTAATTCGCGCTCTACATCAGTCGTCGGCTAATTGCGCGCGCGCATATGACATGCGCGTTAGTCATGAGTGACATGACATACGGTGTCACAAGATCGTATCATTCTGGCATTCATCTAAATTTTTGTTTATTTTGTAGTGCACTTATCGTACACCTTGCAACTAGGACCTTGTTCCTTAAAACTCGTTAACGCACCATTTTTTTGAGTCTGCATCTATTTTATCTGCTGCTATTATAGAAGGCTTAAATCGCGATGTATTGTATTAGTCGCACATTCTATATCAATCCAGTTAAGGCAATTTATTAATCGGTAGGGGAATCCCAAACACGTGGGGTGTTTGTGGCTCAGCATTTTAAAGATTTTAAGGAAGAGAATTCCGTTTCACGACAACTAAGTTGCATTTTTGCAGACACACACCATACAGACACATTCATACGCGCACGTAATGATTCCTTCCACTTTTCTTTGTAGGTAAGAAGTGTTTTGCAAGGTGGTAGAACGAATTTGGTTCACCGGTTCTGGAGGAAGGTGTTATTGTCGACTCACTTTCATATGAGGCGACCAATGCAGTTCTCGAAACCAGCAATGCATCTATGATTGACTTTAGATAGAACCCGTGTTACATGAAGTTGCTTCATCTTTCATCAGCAGTGACCACTTACCATCATGGATTGCATGGATTTGCTCCTTCAATGTTGTATAAAAAAGGTATCAACCTATGTTTCAGTCCATTCGATACTTAAGTGCACGTTATAAGCGCGCTGCTATTCAAAGCTAATTGCTCTTACGATGACAGGTGGCATTTCGCGCATGATCCATCGCGACTCGGTTGCCTTCGGCGTTCAGATATTCTAAAATTCGGAATGCAGTGGCGTTCTATCATAATCAGAATGGCGGTTGCATGTCGTATATCAGGTGCCTAATTACTAACGTATGGAATGACAGTAGGCTCTTTTAGCATGATCTATGTATGATACGTTATCACTTGATCTCGCAAGATTTGCGTCTGGCAAAACATGTAGATAAATCTTATTTATTATTGGTATCCAAAAATATGGGCACAGTAATTGTAGGTTTTTTTGATAAACGGTAGAACAAGTATATTCGAGCCGCTACTTATCTCTGGGCTAAAGCAGTTCTTTCATTTCGGTGGAAGGTGATGTCGACGGATCACGATTAATAAAGAAAGTACAATTAACCAATCCCTAAAAAATTAAAAATGTCTATCAATTACAAAAGAGACCATAACAGATGGTATGTAAGTACATATTCATGTTATCACAGATGACCTTACTTTTCAAACTTCCGAACTTACGAGGCTATCGAGGCGGTTAAAGATAACGCCGCGCTTTCCATAGGCATAAGTATTACCAGGTAATATGCCAAAAACAACATTGTCACGCTATAGTATGACTAATACATACCGAATCGAATGTAAGTACTAATTTTTAACTATTGTCAACTACAAATTATAACTTTTATATCTATTCCATCTTTCTTAAATTGACATCACATGTAAGAACTGGCTTGTTACCGCGGCTCCACTTGCTTATTTAATTTGCTTTGAGCATTAAGACTTTTCTATGTGTTAATTTAAGTCATACATCATATGTCCCTTTCAGTCTAGTCAGACCAGTAATTTTTACCTAAAATAGTAACAAACAAACATACAACCTCACAAAGTTTCGTCTTTATAATATGAATATAATATAATAATATGATAAAACAAAGGTTAGCAGTATTAACATTAGTTAAGTACAATATATCAGTTGTCGCGTAATTACTCTCGCGGGCTGGTGACGGCAGGCACTTCGCATGTGATCAACTGCGCGGTCTGTCTATAGGTCAATGGGTGCGCGCATACATTCTTCAGTTTAAAGGTGCGTATGTATCAGCGTTGCCAGACGTCCCGGTTTTGGCGGGACGTCCCGGTTTTTAAATCAAAATTAAATGTACGGGACAGGGTCAGTCCTCTTTTTCCGGAATAACTCGACCGATCAATAGCGTGAACTAATTTAAAGTAGATATCATATTTTTTTTGTCTATTTTCATCTATATTTATCTATTTTATTCATTTTTGCTATCTATTGTCACGTGAACGTACCTTGTAATAAAAGAATAAATTAATTAAAGATTAAAAAAAAATAAGAAAAAAGAATAAAAAAATTAAAAAAGATAAATATATAAAAACTTATGGTTATATACGTTTTTTTACTATGTTCCGCTTAGTACAAAATAATCCAGATTTTTTCATTTAAAAAGATTGAAAATACCCGACTTTGTAAAAAATTCTGGCAACGCTGGTATGTACATATAGATTTAAATGAACTAACTGACTAATTCATCTAACGTAATTGTGACGTGAGAGACCAGACGGACATCTGAATGATGAGTGTAGATCTGTTCTGGGTCTGGGTGTTTGTGTATTCGTCTTTGTGTGTCCATGGCAGCCACGACACAGGAGAAAATCCTAATGTGGGGCTATGAGTGTAGAAAGTTTACTTCCGGAACTACGGGCTATGTAAGCAACCGTACTATATAGCCATTAATTATTTCATTAGTTATGTAGATATCGCATAGCTTAATATAGGGTAGGGTAACAGGTGTTCTAAGAAATTACTCAATTTAATTATATTACGTTTTAAAATAAGTCAGGAACTATATTTTAAAGTAGGTAAACGTACCTTTGTATACATTGATATATGCAACTAATGGTTTATCAATCGCACCGTTATATGGAGTGGAGATATTTTTAAATAATAAGTAATATGCTTACACTAGGTGTGCTACGCGGTTTCACCCGCTATATAAGAGAAAAAAAGATACAAACATAAAGTGATGTTATGTAGACTATATATAACCTTCATCAATGAAAGGACTATTCAATACAAAAGGAATTTTCAAATTCGAACCAGTAGTTCCTGGCTAAACTCAGGAACTACTGGTTCAACCAACCAACTGTTCAACGAAACAAACTCTACTGCTTTATAATATTAGTATAGATTTATACATACTTATAAACTAATGTTTTACAAACACAAAGTTATATAGAGTTGAACGCGAGCTCAGAGTTACAAAATTAACCATATTCACCGTCATAATTAAAACAAAATAATTCGCGTAATCACTGCAACTGTCAAATAAACCCGATATGTGTGCGACATGCGCTAAACCGTAAAATGACGTCGTATCTGCAATAGTTTCAAATTAATTGCAACCAATAACAATGCTTATAATTTCGGTTCAAACCTTCAGTAATTAATAACCTCGTATCGTTAGCAAAAACGAATTACGTTCGTTACAAATCATGGCTGTTAATGTCGACTTTGATGAGTACGACTGTGCGACTGGTATAAATAGGAGTGTAAAGGTTAATTCACGTTACACCCCGCCGAAGTGATGCTTTGCCAAATAAAATAGGTGTTGATACAATACAACTGTTCTTTAAATGGCTACTTATGAGTCAGAGGCCTAATTAAATGTTTTCTTTAATTAAAATATCATAGGACTCGGTACCTCGCAAGCTTTTAGATGGTCTCTCTAAATCTCTTCTCATAAATCGTTTTGTTGGATGTATTTACGTACACGTGCCCATAATAGCGGGTACCAATGTATCTCAATAATTTTCTGTACTTATTTACATTTTAGTCAAATAATTGAAAATTTCCAATTCTTTGTAGGTTTTGTAAAATATCTACGCTGCCAAAACGTCAATTTACCTCAGTAAACCGAAGAGTTAATTAATTAATTTAAGACAAGTAATGAATAAAACTAAAAGCATTTGTGCTAGACGTTAATTAATTAGACTTATTGATAAAAAACTTATCATTACGATGAAACATTTTATGCATCATTTGGTGGTTCCGGCACGTCGTAGCGTGCGGCACCTGTGGGTGCACACGTGCCAAATCCCCCATCAGCTGCACGCGATAACGTTGATCTGACAATTGAATAATTGTATCTGACGCGACAGAACAACTGTATCTGGGTTGCGTTCAGCTTTGTTCTACACTTCGATCAGCGGCAAAAAGCGAGGTGTCGCCTTGATCAAGGTTTGATTAACGCCTCTGTAAATGTCGGGCCGTTGGCACAATGGCGCGCTGATCACCTTGCTTATCTATTTTACGGCGGTTCTAGGTTCGAATGAGATTCGGGTCGAGCGGGCTTTTATTTCACCAACATAAGACTTTATAACAATAAATATATTTCTTGTGTCTTTGACACAAAATTCAAATTTTACTTTCTTGCGTTAAAACGCTATCCACGTCATTGACATAGTGTAAAGTGTGTACTGTGTACAGGATAGAATTTGAAGAAAGAACATTGAAGTAAAGTAATATACCTTAATATACACGCTAAAGATGCCACGAGAAGAGCTCGTTAGACTGTTCGCAGTCTCACAAAATATAGATCGGGCCCGACTAATTTACAATCTGATATTGTAGAAAACTTCAAACTTCTGCCAAAACTATTGAAAATATTGAATCGCATGTCAAAATAATTATGATTAAGTGCAGCGAACGATTCAAGAATAGATGATTCAATTTGCGCCTAATAGCGCGGTATGCGTCACTTGGGCTATTCTCCAAAATGTGGCGAAACGATTTGTAGCGATAAAACAAGATGTCCTCATAAATATCGCCGCGACAGACAGCGACAACGGGCAGCTCGAAATTTGAAGATCACGTTTACTAAGTTGGTTGTTAATATGATGAATTGGCTGACGCTTCTGCTGTTTAGTGTTCTACAATTTACTGTGCTCTTAATACGCGTAGGTTAGTGCTCAATTATGTCTAAAATCAAACAAAATTTCTCATCTATCAAATGAAAGGTCGAAATTATCGAATTGCATTAGAAATTACTAATCGCATCAACGGTAAAGGAAAACATCGTAACAAAAAAAAGTATGTTGTCTACAAAGATATCAAATCGGCCCTGGTACATCGTAATAAACTATCTATGGGTAAGTCTTTCCATTCTGAGAGGAGAATTGAGCCCGATATTGGGACAGTATTATATACACCGTGATGATGAGTATTACTATTGGACAGCTTTGTTTTATGTACACGCCTATTTAAGCATTAATATTAATATGTTATAAATAAGCTGAGTCCAACATTCCCCACAGTTAGGCGAGCACAAATCTGTCGCTGCTCATGATATAGGTAATAGCAGTTTATATATCTGCACGTACTTACTACCTAACTTACTGGCAATATATCTACACGTATTTACATAATTTTAATATGTACCCATAGAAAGAAACATTTTTTTACTGAATTTTAAACCTGTATCTAATTTAACTCAACTTCTCCTGAACAACAATGACACATTCCGAATACAACTCCCATATTCCCCTCTGTGTATATAATACAGTATATATAAAGATCCGATTAATCACGATTATAAAATAAATCCGGCGAGATCCTCATCCCCGTCCCTTCCCATAACGGACAAAAACTACCAGTGATAAAAGCCATCACCGTCATTCGTCCGTAAAAGATAAATAGCCAACACATGATGCCGTCGGAAAAATATCTAATTTAATTTTATGTTGTTCGGTGTCGTACCTACCTGTCCACGACCGTCATAGATTCCAGCATCGCGGGACCAATTTATGGGCCTCTATATCATCCCAACTTATGTCCGGACATAATAAGTTTCCACGCAGCTAAGTTGAATTTATTGTTTATCGGCGCGGCCAGAATGACGCTGTCCATCCGTACGTAATACATGGCTAAACTTATATTTTGTTCATGTGACTTATATACTAAAATGTTATTTGGCCTTTTAGTTACGCACCGTCGCAGTATATATTTAGCGCAACCTTTATTTTTTGCTCGGACAAATTTTTGATATACCTAAAATAAAATGGCTACGATAATAGATTAGGGCATTGGGTCTATTACAGTGCCTAAACCTAGGAACTAAGTTAGAATATAGTAATGGAACAATACTTTTGAAACCCAAAATTTCAAAGCTCTATGTTACA
>DWLI01002726.1:0-12749 GCA_018249915.1 Cecropterus dorantes dorantes
GAAATTTCGAAAAATCCTCTCTTAGTGCTCCTCTATACTCCCTAAGGAATATACTAAATTTCAACTTTCTACGCTCAGTAGTTTCGGCTGTGCGTTGTCTGTCAGTCACTCACTCAGTAACGGAAGAGTTTTATATATATGGATGTATACCAACATTATTTGTACGCATCTTTCAATTGGTGTAAGAGTGTACAATGTACTATGCTTACGGGGCTAAGTAGATACCTTCGCTCGGAGGTTGCCAGTTAATTCCCCAACGATGTAGATAGGACACGTTGCCATTTGCGTTGCCCCGTTTTCTTTTACCACCTTATAATTTTTGTTAAGCCTATTTAAATAACGTGAAAATGTAACTTAGCGGAAACATCACTTAAAGGAGGTTGTGTAAACATATTTTTTTTTATTTTCACGTCATCTCATCAAAAAATGTAATGTAAGTGTGATTTTTTTTTATAATTTGTAGTAATAAACAAGTATGCAATCCACTTGATGTTAAACCGTCCCCGTGGCCATCTGTGACTAACTTCTTATAGGGCTATTGTTGATTTATGTTGGATAGAACCACTATGGTTTTATTATCTTAATATTTATGTCTTTAAAGATCATACCTATATTTGCCTTGTCTAATGCAAAAAGTCCGTGTATATTATTAAGTACTTCCAAAAGGTTATGGTATCTAAGTAATATGTTCATTTACCACATAAATACATATTTTTACAAAATTATAGTAATAAAACTAACTTAAACTAAATTAAATACAAAAAGATATGTAAATAATTATAAGATCTATATATAATTAAGATAATATAATATAATGTTATATAATATAATGTAATGTTAATATTATTTAGACATATACTTTTTACTATATATTACATACTGGAAAGTAAAAATATCGAAGCAACTAGCGTAATTATACTGCTAACCACAGAATTGAGATTGCAGTTAATTCTAACTAATTGTGATGAAGATTGCGCTGCCTCCATCTGTTTTACTTTTTTATAATTTTGTTAAGCCGGAGTACAAATTCAAAGTAACAAAATCCATTTTTTTACTTATAAAGATTATTATATGTTTTTGAGGCGTTTGGGTTATCGCGTCTATATTTACGTATTTTCATTATGTATTTATTGTATGTTACGTTATGTTCAAACATTTTATTCTAGATTTCATAATATTTAGCCGTTGCTCCTGTTATTTACAATATGTGGCTAACTTTTGGTTCTATATGAGATTGGATACAACATCTTTACTACTCCGGAAGACTTGGAATATCAAAATTAAAACGCTATCAGATTTACATCGGTATTAAAATGTAGTAATAAATGTAGTGGTAATGTCACCAAAACCCAACTAAGTTAAAGCTGGTATAATTCATCCGCCAATATGCTGTGGGCCAACTGCTACATTCACTAATATTCAAAATAAAATTCAGGTAAGTCTCCTCAGTTGGTATTTGATGGCACTCAGTATTACATGGTATATGACGTCTTATCTCATCTTACTTTTCAGACATAAACTACTTCTAAGTAATTAATGAAATCTTCTTTTTTGTAAGATGAAAAATACGATTTTTATTCAGCGAGGAAATCTTTCTTATACAAAGTAGGGCTAATTTGTACGTTAACGGCTTTCTAATTTTTAAGGAATATTAATTTCTGTTTGACGGCCCTTGACAAATTGCTATCAGCTAATATCTACAGGCGTATCGACAAAGTTTTCATTTTATAGCAGATTCACGTTGCGTAAATTGTATGAAGAGATACAAAAGGAAAAACGTAATTTTGCAATACTTTAGTACAAGTTAGTATTGAAAAAAAGTAAAAGAAATATTTAAAATAAAGTTAGATACCATAAAACCCTTATCAACAAACAGACATTGTTAAATGTTGGTTTGTGTAACTGTACCGTAGCTTTTCTCCAGGGACTTGGTTAAAGCTGTACTCGTATATACTTAGAAGTAGTCGTTAGTAAATACATTTTATATCTATATAATGCTTTATTTAAAAAAATGAGTAGAGATAGTTTTTGTTTTTTTTTTATTATAAAATATAGAGATGGGTTAATTGTTTAATGGTACAAAGTTTTATGATTATGTTTGTATTAATTAGTATTATTGAATTATAATAATCAAACCGTTAATTTTATCGATACATAATTTATCGGAATTACTGAAGTTCGAGAGTTAAGATATAGTTTTTTTTGTTATTTTTAACAGAACAATTTTGATACTATGCAAAGTTCTTTTAATAAAGATAATAAAAAAGCTTTTAGCCACAATTTAAAATGTTAGTTATAACAGAACCAATTTGATGATATGCAAAGTTCTTTGAATAAAGATACTAAAAAAGCTTTTAGCCACAAATTAAAATGTTAGTTTAATGAATTATCTACGGGGTTGTACGTCACTCAAGCACACGCTCAATTTTTTCGTTGTCAAGTTATCGGACTTTGCGAATTCGCCATCACCCTCTGTTTGATTGATTCGATTTTAATTTCAAAATTATTAAATAAGATTGATTAAGTGACTGCGAGGTTTTTATAAGACGAATTAAATTATATTTTATAAATAGCAAAACCGTTTTGACGGCAAGGTATCTTTTTAAATTTTAAGCTATTACTTATTCTCTCAAAACACACAATTAAAGAAATAATCTGAAAAAAAAATTGGAGAAAACCCTTAAACAAATAATAATGTTATATGTTAGAATTAGAACAACACTTCTTATTTCTTTTAGGTCGTTATCCACCGCAAAACCTTACCGAAAGTCGTATACGCAGTTTGATCACGCAACGTAGGCCATAAAACTCCCCTTATACGGCTAATCCATTTTGGTAGTAAGTCAAAAAGGTATAACCGAAATTCAATAGGGCATTCATTGTATGGGACGTTATAGCAACGACGCTCTGGGGCCCGATAACGTGTCCGAGGTATCATGAAGCCATAATTAATTATCTTACTTCAGAAGCCCTCTTTGCTACTATTCCTGTAGCCTTTAAACAGTAAATTCCAGTCGATGATCCAGTTAATGGGCTATTGGTTTAGTTAGAGCTAATATTTTAGCACTATTTAAGCATCGATAGTCTAAGCCAGTCGTTTATAGTGAAGAGCTGCTTTCGATGCCGATATGAGGTAGGTAAGAGGCATGGACAATACCAAGGTAGATCATTTTTTTTTCATATTCATTAATGTTTTTAATTTAGTTGTTATTTAAATTAATAAGGATAACATTGTGAGAAAATTTACAATCCTAATTTGTAACATTATTTCAAATTTGGTCAGCGGCGTAGACTGAAAGACTTATCTTTATATACATACAAGCTGTGCCATGCGGTTTCACCCGCGGTACGCAGCGTACGCAACATTTATCGTTGCTGCACCACTATTATCAGTCATAGCGTGATGTTACATATCATATAGCATTTCTCGATAAGTTTACTATTCAACACAAAAATAATTGTTCTATTCGAACCAGTAGTTCCTGAGATTAGCCCGTTCAACCAAATAAACTCTACTGCTTTATATTAGTATAGATTTTTATAAGATTAAAGTAGCAAATGAGCATGTAGTCCATCTGATTCTAATTGGCCACTGCAGTTCCTGGGTATCTGTAACCAAATCAATCACAGATGCCTTCCAGTCCTCAGGACAAAGATGGTCATTCGTCATGTATCATTCGTACGCGTTCATGCGTAAGTTAGCTGGCATTTCTAACAGAAGACGCGAAGCTAGCATTGGTAAAAAAATGTGCCAGTAATTGGCTTCGAAATGTCTTAGACAAAATTCAACAAACTTCTAAAATGTTTAACAGTATCGCAAAAGAAAGTAAGATTTACAACGCCACTTAAATGCACCCCTTACAAATCCAATTAACTTTTTATTTAAACCCGCCATTAATTTGATAAAACGAGATATAAACATCATTAGCCTTTGTACACTGAATCACGGTGGACTTAAATTAAAAATTCTTTCTTTCTGTTAATGGGCGGAACTCTAAGATAATCTTTTGACAAGTAAGAATCTTACAGACAAAAGAATGGAGGAAAAATGAATAGTAATAAGGATCTATGTCATTAAAGATTTAGTAGTCGTAGTTTCTACCATCCGCCATACCTATTTCTGAGTTAAACCAGTAATATATTAAATGTTGATTTCCATATGCGGTGACTATCGTAGTCCTTTGAAGTGGCAATGCATTTGTGATAGGCTTTAGATAAGCTCCTTTTCTATATGGAGTTGATCAGTCAGTGCATGAGTGGCCGTCACAATTAGGTGGACTAGATATTCGTTCTATATACTATTTAGTTCTTAAGTTAAATATTGAACTGGTAATGCAAACATATTGATAAGAGAATAACTGTTATTCGTTGTTATAGTTATTCGTGCTCCGCCATGGAACATAAATATAATCGCCATCTTTAAAAAGTACAAAATATCGAAATAAAAATTAGCCTATATGTTGACCAGGTAAATAAGCTGTATCCATGCAAAAATTTATGTAAATCGGACAATTGGTTAAAAAACAGACACACACCATCTCGTTTTTATATATTAGTAGAAATATATCAATATGATTTTGTTATACGCTATTTGATTTTTAGTAAGTGAATTTTGAATTTTTGGAAAGTACTGTTTTACTTGGATATAAATAAAATTTTATAATGGTCAATAGATAAAAGCAAACTATTGAATAAAAATTCAGTTCCAAACATTTGTGACCGGTTTGAATTTCAATAAACATGCGGAAATCTATGCACAATGCATGAGACTTCTTACGATGCAGGAGAAAGTTTGGAAAGGCATGCCGTTCGGCGCACAACAAACCAATGAAAGCAGGAAGTTTGAAAGATTGTACGTCGACTACCAAAGTTGTAAGAGCAACATCATATCATTCCTTACCGCGGTGGCCCGTTGAAAAGTTCCCTGTGCGTTCACAAACTTTGCATGTAATACTTTTGTTTACATTTATCTTATCGTTTAACTGTTGACGCTTGCTTGAGGCTTTGGATAAACTACTTAGGAATAAAATGTTCTTTAGGCCTTAAGTTTATGTTTGGCCTTTAGGTACTTGTCACATTTATTTTAAGTTACTTGAGTGTCAGATATTAATGTAATTTATTTAAAACCTGATGTCTGGACTAGGCAGGGAGCTCACCATAGTACATCCCACAGTGCACACACAAAGTGTGAACTCAAGGGGAACTAAAAAAAATTCGATATTACTCGATCGATCGATACAGAAACTTATACAAATTAAGCATGAAATATTACACGATATTTGTCAAACCTCTCAAATCATTACACTTTTCGTCGTTTTTTTCCTAAAATCTTTCATTTTACGTTCCCTCGAGTAAAACCATTTTTGTAAAACAAAAGTAGGGTCATTAAATAAATATCCCTCAGTCGAAACTTTCTCGAAGTTTTCTTCGACTTGTAAAGAAAAAATAACACGAAAGTTTCAATTCCTTTTGACCATCGATTTCCCAGAAAAAAAAATTTAACAACAAGAAAGCAATTGGAAAAACTTTAAAATAACAGGTTACATTTTATAAAACATATTATTTATTATTATCGTAATATTAAAATATACGCATCAATGTATTTGTAGCCTTTATCGTAACTCTAAGTTTATTACTTACGTATACTTAGTAAAACTGTTATCAAATGAATGTTATTCAAATTTTTCAACGAATGCTTCATATTCCTCGTTTTAATTAAGCAATTGCTTTTCACAAAGTTTATTTCCTAACAACCTGACAGTTCTAAAAGCAGAATAACAATTCTTTCTCGAAAATATAAATCAAAGTTCAAATATTAAAGTGGAAATGAACGTAAGCCAATATTTCACATGTCAGGTTATTTGCAGCAGTCTAATGGTTTTAAATTGGGAAATGGATTTTGCATTATACAGAGCTTCTACGAGGTTCTGTTATGGACAAAGCGGGATATGTCAAAATCAATTTTCACATTTACAGGTCGCTATTTTCGAATGTCTGGATGTCTAAGTAGGCCAGGAGATAGATTGAATAAATGACTTTAAATTGAATTTTGAACGTTGTAAATGTTTTTCGTCCTACCATATATCTGTGTCTCTTTTTGCTAATGACAAATTCACACTTAGATCCGTCCCGTTATTGTCTCGTTGTCGTCATTTCGCCAATGGCAAATAATTAGCTTTTTACCCATTTTCACTAGGGTCACAAATATAATAATATATCTTTCTTATTATACTCGTACATTGGAATTTACATTTAAACACATATTGTTATGAAATACTAGTAAAACTATATGGGTTTCACGGCCGTTTTAATGGCCGTAGACATCTGTAACTAACTTAAAGATGGTAGAACCCTTCGTGGTTTTCTCCGGTAGCATCAATGCCACAGCTTTTCTGCCTAATAATAGCTGTGTTCAATGCTGACCTGCCTTGTTTTGAACAGTATGGTAAGGAACACATATTCATTTGATGTGTTCCTATTTACTTCTTAGGTGTATCGATGCATTTGTGGTCGATCTCAGGTACATTCTTACTTATTTGGGGTTGATCACAGATATCCACGTGCGAAAGTGGCGACTTTCACATATCACATTCACATAAATTCATCATAGAGATATTATTGTATTTTTAATTAGTTATATGGTCATAATATCAATGGCCGATTAATAATGAGGATAAAATACGTTGATTATGCCAGGACGCCACGACAGAATTTTTGTTCCAGTGGTTACCTATTGAGTTGCTAAAGCATTTATATGGGATTTAGAAAGTATAAGATGTCACATCCATACATATAAGATTCATTCTTGTATATAAGAACAACAAAATTTTCAGTTTTCCAAAGCTCCCGGCCCATCCGTGAAACATCTATTTGGGGAGCGACAGGCTGCATCGAGTCTGGCCGTCCAGTCGACGTCTAAATGCAGCCAGACTGCAGCGACACCGATCTGCACTTTGCCCGTTGAATTTTTAATACACCAGGTTATTTCGGCGTGAAGTGTCTAATTAGCTTCTGCCACTCGGCTCGACAGCGACTCTGTATATTTAGCTACAGAATTCGCCAGCGCTATTAGCTATGCAGTTGATTACGGCTTTTAGCGCGACTGGAAAAGTTACCGCGTTTGGGATAAATATCGTTTATGTATAATGATTTTGTTTTAGTGCTTTGATAAATGCTTGGATTCGTGAGATTAAATATTAGCTATATGTTAATACGTAAAGAGAAAACTTTTACGAATAGTGGGTAGTGTAATGAGTCAAAATCTAAACTACGTATATACATTAGTTAAATTTGATAAATTACGTATACATATTTTTGTCAAGGTGTTTGTAAAGATACGTCTTAATAATAATAATAAGAAGTTAGTTTAAACTTAAAAGGAAATGAAAATAACAGCTTTTACACAAAATAAATAATAAAACACAGAAATACTTTTAAAACAAAATAATGAAAATAAAGTAACAAAATATCATTATTGGCCTTATAGCTCCAAATTAGTTTCTACTTGGATTAAGAAGAGTCCTAATAGGAGTGTTGTTCAAGTGCGAAGTTAATTTCCAACACGTACATATAACACCTATTTCTAGCGTAAAGCAGTTCTTGCGTTTCGTTGTTAGAATGTGGATGCCGGGTCACTGATGTATGAGGCGACCATCTCAGCCCGCAGGAGTAGCAACGCATCTGTGATCGACTCAGATAGAACCCCTGTTCTGTATGAAAATGCTTACAGATGTCCATGGGCAGCAGTAACCACTCTCCATCAGATGGACTGTATGCTCATTTGCTATTTCAATTAGTTTAAAAAAATAAAAAAAAATCTTTGGCAACAGGTAAGTATCCCACCGCTAGACTCCAGCCTCCTCTTGAAAAAAGAGGGGATAAGACCATGGTATACCGCCCTGGCTAACAACCGTACTAGTGCGGATTGCTAGATTGTACTGAGTCTTTTTAAAAACTCTCATTCATTGGATTTCCTGTACGATGTTTTCCTTCACCGTTTTAATAATTCATAGTACGCACAAAACTTACAAAAATCAGTGATCTGCCCTTGGCCCTGGAATCGCGAGGTAAAGTTCCAAACCATTACGCTTTCAGTGCTATATGGGTACGAAAAGATACCCAAAATTAGCAACGTGTGCGTCGAGGCTGAATTATCAGCGAATGGAACCAAAACTCATACTATTTAGCTATCACGCTTCACTCCAAATGAGTTTGCATAACAGGCTTTCAATTGAGAGCGTGTTTACATTGGTACATAGCGAGTCGTAGCCTTAGAGTAATGATTAGCGTAGAGTGCGTCGAAGCCGCCAACACCTTAATGCTAATTGTAGGCTGATGTGCTAAAGTTGGTTTAATCTAGCTTAGTTGTGAAATACTACTAATTGTTACTGCACATTTTCCTAGAATTACGATATTTACTATTTTTTACTATTGATGGCTTATTAAGACATGGCCTCTCAATCGGGTGTCTGAGGTTCGAATTCCAGACATGAGTCACTGATTTATCTAAAATTATGTGCGTATTATCAATTGAATATCACTGCTGGTGAAGGAAAACATCGTGAGGAACCTACATATGTGAGAGTTCTTAAAAAAAGTCAAAGGTGTGTGACGCCTGCCAGTTCGCACTTGATCAGCGCGATAGAGTATGGCTTAAAACTCACTCATTTTGAGAGAAAACTCTTGGCCACCATTGGGGCAATAATGGGTTGACAACAATGTTTACTACTAGAATAACGAAATTAACAAACTCATTTGCACCTAAACTCTGTGCTCTTAGTAAAAACGGATATAGGTAAAATAGACCGATGTCCGTTTTTTTAACAATTTTGGTAGAAGTCAATTTGGCAATCTGTTTCATACCGGTTTTCAGAGGTACGGAATTATGACCTGTTTACGCTATACGTACATGCTGGCTGTGTTCTGACCTATGCCTACTGTTCGTACGAGTAGGCTGGCTCTGTACTTTATAATTACTCTGAGGTCTCAGCGCATTGCGCGTTTCCGCACAAAGCGCTGCGGCTGCGTGTGGCAGCGCCTTTTTATTTGCGTCGGCCATTGGAACCGACTCTGATTCTAAGTAATTAAAATGGCTTTCAGGATTCCGCGCGAGCCCTGGAGATTTCTCGGAAACTACAACGATGAAATACGCTGTGACAAATAAACAAGTGTAGCGCTGTGAAGTAGCGAAATAAATAAGGTGTGTATGATATGAATTTTATAATGGTCGCAATTATAAGAAAATTTATAAGACTTTACTTAATACGTACATATGTAGTAATAATCTCAAAGGCAACCTCAATGTGCCACCTTATGACCTTTAATTTATTCAACTTCAATTAATTAATTTAGATTTTAAATTAAATTGGGTCTTTCAACCTGACGTAGTAGTACAACTCTATTATTAAGTGAATTTGTAATTTATGTAGGTTCCTCTGTCAACCTGTATTTTTGGATGTGCTTCAAGTTATTCAAAAAACGTATGTTTCAGTGTTTAGTATAGATATATCGATGGGTGCCAGTTTACATTACATATTCTATAACATCACGTATGATTGATGTGCCACAACACTATGTATGTAACCTATGATGTAACACTAGCTATGCCCAACGGTTTCATCCGCTACTATATAACAAAAAATAAATGAACATAGCGTGATGCTTTCCTCAATAAATTGACTATTCCACACAAAAACATTTTTTTAATCCGAACCAGTAATTCCCGAGATTAGCGCATTCGACCAAACAAACAAACTCTTGTGCTTTATAATATCAATATAGCATATAGCATATAGCACATAGCATATAGCATACAGCATACAGCATACAGCATACAGCATACAGCATACAGCATACAGCATACAGCATACAGCATACAGCATACAGCATTCAGCATACAGCATATAGCATATAGCATATAGCAAATAGCATTAAGCATATAGCACATAGCATATAGCATATAGTGTAGATTTCAAAAAACGTTCATGATTTCAAAATGTATACAGAACCAGCAATAATATATCATTTTTATGTTTGCGTTTAGATACTGGTTCTCATCTTTTTGTTGTCTGAATTGACCGTATTGATCAATTGTGGGTAGCGAGTTTATGTCTACTTCACTAACATGTTTCCGAGCGAATTGAGATGTGAAATGAAAAGGACCGGCTTTGTTTACAGTTCGAATGTATGTTATTTCAATATAATTACTTTTTGTTGTTGGTTATTTTGGAGTGCCTCTGAATGAATTGATTGTTTTAATCAGGTTTATATCGCTGATAAAGTATTCGTTGTTTGATTTTTTTATGGAATGGAACTAGCAAACGAGCATGTAGCCCACCTGATGGTAAGTGGCTACTACCGCCCATGGACAACTGTAATCAAACCTAAGTAAGTTTAAAGTCTTACCTAAGGTTAGCCGTTGCTACCCCTGAGTACTAAGATAGAATGCCCCGGAAAAGTATGTCTCGCTTACCCACACCCTTCAGACCAGAACACAACAGCGTATAACACTGCTGTTATTCGCCAGAAATAGGTGTGGCGGTGGTGCTTCCGGAGTCGAACCTCAAAGAGTTTTACCACCTTCTTTGTGTATTGATTTTGACGTTTTAATAACAAATATGTGAAATTCATTACATTTGGAATCCAGTGCTGCAAGTTGGTATAAGTATTGTCGTAATTGTAATTTTTGGAAGTTACGCGCGTATTATTATAAAACGTTTGTAGTTTGCTGTAACAGTCAAGGAAAACATAGTGTTCACGTGTAAGAAATATTTAAAGGAAGTTACCAAAAGTGTATGGAGTCACTTCAATCACATCAATCGGTACTTGGCTAGTGCGGTGAACTATCACCTCAGCTCCTTACTCTGAGAAAACATTCGTGGTGCGATATCAATGGGGTGACAACATTTTAAATATATATAAAAAATATATAACGAAAAATTAATAAAATACCTCAGTTTTGGGATTGTTTTCTTTATTCTTTACATCCTAAATAAATATTAATCATAGTAGGTAAGTATATTGCAATGGAATGGCATATTGTCTAATCTAAAAGAATATTAGGGCATACACAGATGTGGTAAAACAATTGATGTAACATTAAACCGTAACATAAAAATGTTGAATATTAATATATGTTTCCTTTTATTAACCATCAGGTAAGAAAAATATTACAAATGTGATTGAAAGAGTTTCTCTTTGCCGACGTGACATTTAATGATTAATCAATAAAACTCAGAAACCCAACGTAAATAGTATTGAAATTCACGGACTCTAACGTTTGACAGTTTAATTAAGCATGTACTAAGTCTGATACGAGGGTCTAACGCAAAATCAGAGTCCAATCAATCCTGTACTTCATTCCAGGCTGCTATATCAAATTGGACGTTCTTACCACAGCTATAAAATTTAATTTGTTTTATTCTGGACCGTCGATAGTATCTTTAGAGTTGATGGTAAAATATTTAGTTAAGATGCAAATATGGACTTTGTTGCTTTAAATATAAAGGACATTTCTCTACATTTCGAGCGTATATGAAAACATTACTATATGCATGTAGGTGTAAACGCGTCCGCTGTCAGTATTTAGTATAGACATGTCAATGGGTGTTCGTTGATAAATTATCCGGGAATTATCTGCTTCTACGAAAACATAATCATTCCATCACGCGTGATAGACGTGCCATTAAAATATGCTTTGGGCATTATTAATAAACCTTGAGGGTACGTTATTTGGGACATGTACCTGTCTAGTGTAATGTTATTATATTACAAGTCTGGAATTTTAGGTCAATTTATTATTTAGAGGTTCTACACGATACTGCGATAATGTACTACAGATAATGAAAACATAAAGATTAAAGAAGTTTACTGATATAATGTCAGATGGGACAATTGTTTAACTATCTGTTATTAATTAATTGCAGTTTTCTGAACAATAAAAAGGTATTTATTTCATTTTTTAACTGGTGCCCAAATAATTTCTTAATATGAAAATGTTTTTAAAATCGCATAAAAAATATTTGTCATCAAATCTTGAATTCATTGCATTACAAAGAAAACATCAGATCCAATTTGCTAGTTACTTATTTTACGTACTTCTCTGTATAAAACCATAATTTTTCATGACCGTTCCTCGTTGCAGATTTTCGTCGTATCTCTTATGGAAATTAAATCTTGAACGGACGCCAGTTAAAATAAATATTTATAGGAGTGACAACAAAATTGTCATACAGCCATACATCGTCCTGTCATATGCCAAATCAAGTCTTAATGGAAATCTTGGAATTAACAGGATACAATGGACTATTGGAATGGAATATTTAATCTTCATTACAAAAATTATCCATTTCGTATATATCTATTAATAACTTGGTTATCTATTAATAAATACCATATATTTTTAGTATTATATTATACGTATAATCCCCCTCGAAGGGATTTCCACCTTGTCGTGGTGAGGGAGCTTAGTAGCTCTGGCTTGGAGCCACCGCTGTGAAGCCAAGAGAGATCCCAGGAGGGGACGCTCCGAGTGGGCTTGGCTGTCGGCCCGCTACGGATGCGTCAAAGTGCTGCAGTGGACAGAGATTTCTGACCTCTGCAGCCAGGAGAGATCGCGGGAGGAGAGGTGTCTCGGTGTGTCGTTGCCGTGCACCCTGTCTCCCGCGACCGAACGGGGGCGCACCGTCGGATGCGTCAGCGGTGGGGCCGCAGAGGAAGAGGAGATGCGGTGTGTCGTTGCCGTCCTCCCT
>DWLI01002727.1:0-12748 GCA_018249915.1 Cecropterus dorantes dorantes
ATAGATTTCGTCCTTAAAAGAGCTAAAATTAATTGAATACGCCAACACCTTTCGAAATTGAATTTATGTACTTAGACGTTAAGTAGGGCAATGGATGTAATCAAAGGATTGTTATCAATAGTTTTACATTTTGTATTAGATTAATTTACTTTATATTGGATATTTTCTCGAAATTTGAAAGACTCCTTACAGTGTCTCGATTGTAAATGTTTTGAGTAGGTAATCAAATGTACTAACAATAAATCTTCTGTCGTGTAATTAACGAGTGTATTTGATTACGATGTCCATTTTACTAAATATATTGTAAATCTTTTAATAATGCAATAACAATGTTTAATATATCTTATTGTTTTCATTATCATTATTTTGCTCACATATTAATTTATTTTAGATATATTAATTTTAAATTATTTTATGTTGCTCAAACCATAATCTCACTGTTTTATTATCATCTTCGATTCAGAATTTAATTTATTATTACAAAATTTATAAAAACAAACTTATATTATCGTTAGGTCATTTTCAATGCGTACGCTCTGGTTGCAAATCGTCTTTCTTAGTACTACTATCTTAAATTCAAACAAACCGCCTGAGTCATGAGTTAGACAACGGTTACATCAACTGCATTTTTTATTATTATACAAGTCATTGTCAACTATTTATCAAATTGATATAAAAAAATAGTCCTTAATCCCACAATGCCTTAAATTATAGTTATAGAAATGTAATAGAACCTATATTGCCTGGTTAATCAGGCATCACATGTTCAAAATCTGCGTATGAATAAAAATGATTTAACTGGAGCGTAAGTACTGAACAAAGCTAGCGAGCTAGCTAGCTGAGCAATAGCGTTCCTGCATTAAAAGAGGAGGCTACTACATACTTTCCCGCCATCTCGGTGCCAATATGTAAAATAGATACAATTTACATTCTATTCATATCAATTCATTATTTATTTATTCATTGAAAGTATGATTTAGTACAAATTAATATTTATATCAATTCTGGCGTGACCATAATCCTATTAATACTAATATATATTTGTATTTAGCCGTAAGTTGTTTTCTATTGATAATTATAGTGTAGTAAGAAGTTATATCGATAATATTTTAATGTTTTGTAAATAAGAGTGATTAAATCTCATATCTGATTTCTTTGTGGGGCTGTTCAGTTATATTGCAACGAATTCTAATAAGATTTGTTCTACTAACAATATTGAATAGGAATATAACGATTGAGCATTGTGAAATAATTATAGGTGCCTCGAATAGTGACTTTCCTGAAGCGCCGGGTATACGGCCGCCTATTGCCTTTACGCCTATACGACTGCGGCGGCGACGGTGATTTTATCTACAAGTTAGCAGATGATTCGATTAGAATTGGTCTCAGAGCAACGCATACCGTAGCGACGACGCAGACGTCGTTACGTTAGTTACGGTAGATCACTTTAAAACTCGCATTCTGCGCAATGTTTTACCATATTAAAATTTATCACTTTCCTGGTATATGTTTAAACTCAAACATAAGTAATCGGCATTCGGTCGTATAATTCGCTAGATCTGCGACCTAATTTAAAGTTAATGAAAATGGTCGATTCGGGTATATATTGGTATTGCATTGTAGCTGAATATTTGGGGCATCTCTAATTATTGACATCATTAACACCTTTAATTTTATTTAAAATTTTGCACCTTAAATGTTACATGTATAGTTTTGAATAAAGCGAATACGTTAATTACTATAGAATGAATATCACTAAGTATATACGCAGTGAATATAGATATCGCGAATAATATTCTATTAATTAACTAAAAGGCTAATTGGCTACGGAAGAGGAAAATATACATAAATACTAAATCTTTTGAGTAGATATTTATGAAGAAAGTGATGTTTTTTAATAAATTATGACTAATTTACGTATTAATTGAGCCAGTTAGTTTCATTTTACAAAACCATAAGGTGCAAGATTTCCGATGTGTAATATAATTTTATGTATGATTCTAATGATTGCGTAGAAAAATATACCTAATAATATATATGTAAGGTTGGCCCATTGGCAACTGCGAAATCTTAAAATACATTCCGAAAATTATCGTCTTTGTAATATTTGTAATAGCAATAATATTGTTATATTGTAGTCGTGGTACGTCAAAATTAGAACAATAGCGTCGTCAATTAAAGTTGTGAGTATCATTAAATGTAAACCGACTAACTCGAGCCGTCGCGAATAGTTTGAAAGCAGGTGCTAATATACATAAGCATTTTAGGCATAACAATGGACAAAAGATCATGAATTATGGAACCTTTCCTCACACCTAATAGAACACATGTTTGTGTCTTGCTTCCATTTGATCAATTATTTATTCAGGTTAAGATCGAGATCAAATGTAACAGAAATAAATAAAAATCGTATTCCAAAATGGCGGAATTTCTATTTACCTACCGCTCGATTTTTATCTCCTGTAAGTGAGAAACTTATACATGCAAGATGTTTTGCATGAAAGTCTATTGAAAAAATCCTATCTATATCTTTTATTTATATGTATGTATTATTTCTTATATAAATCGATTTCTCACAACAATGTTATTATGTTACAATGAAAAATTAACCTTTGCACTATTAATTGGCTGTTCTGTCTGCATATACATAAAGATATTAATAAGTGTTGTATACTATATCGAATTCCTTAGCAGATGTGATAAACTAGACTTGAGCGATGGTCCTTAAGCTGATATCGTTTTCTTAGCTGTGTACCGAAATTTTGAAATACATAATTTACTACTTGTATTTTAGTAATATAACTTAGATGTTTTATAAATATGTCTTGTTTTCATTACAAAGTAACATCAGCTTTTAATATTGATGTTACTTTAGCTATACAAAACATATTGTAAATTGCAGTCAGACGAATTTGATTAATATTGGTTTGTAATTTTAAATAATCTTCTAATATGTTAATATTTTTCGATAAAATTTTATTTCTACGATCACAAATAAAACCATCTAAACCAGATATTACCATCAAAACTACTTGAGTCAAAAATATTTTACAAAAATAAAGTCCACTTTTGTTACTATTGGTTTTAAATTGTAATATAAAAGTAGTAAATAATGTTTATACTACAACATTGTGAAATAAAATAGTAATGAAGTAAGAGAAGTTGCTTTACTGAAGATTGAGGTGTACATTGTTCTTATTGACATTTTTGTATCAAAATTTTGTAATTTTAGTCAATTGAATTGATGTTAATAAAAGAAATTTTGCAATTCCTGTTGTTGTTACTTTTTAATAACCCGTTTATTACATATTGTGACAAATTGAAACTAGTACAAATAAATCATATTCTTTCAGGTATGTACTTAGGTAATAACAATATTCAAAAATATATTCCGTCAAATCCCTTTTTATTTCTGTACGAGTACTCGCTCGAAATTGATCCAACAATTGCCGAAATTAGGAATTACAAGTAAGATACCGAATATCAACCGAATATGCTATGTTTAGTCATATATTTATGATGCATTTAAAAGTTGAAACGACTTTAAAGTACTAGAACAATACTCAATGGCTATAAAGTGAAATATTAAAGAAAAACAAGCAAGCAGATTGCGACAGCGTCCTGTGAGCGGTTGGGTCCATTTCACGGGCAATTTAATTCTTTTAATAGCTAGTATTACATTGCACTCTCATAGTGGAAATTCTGACTGAGAAAAGTAGTCAAAACTACGTCTAGTTTCATTGACAAGGCTACTTTTAACAGTTCAGTCAATAGAAGTACTGTCTTCATTGTTCTACTGAGATACCATTTTTCTATTTCGACGTGATCTTCCCGCCAAAACATTTAAAAAAGTTTGACACTACAAAAGTGAGTCACGATTTTTTATAACGTTCCATTTGTTCCTTCCTTTTTCATTATTTTAATATTTGCTTTTAATATGGTTTATTGACTTTATAACTTCAAAATAAGTTATTGTGTCATTATTTTAAATTTAAAAAGAAGATAAATTGA
The DNA here is from genome assembly GCA_018249915.1 of Cecropterus dorantes dorantes. Taxonomy (NCBI): domain Eukaryota; kingdom Metazoa; phylum Arthropoda; class Insecta; order Lepidoptera; family Hesperiidae; genus Cecropterus; species Cecropterus dorantes. Next base: position 4,012 of record DWLI01002727.1, read on the forward strand.
ATATATAAGTTGAAAGGCAAAAGTTAAGCCCCATTTTTGGTGATTCAAATTAGCTCAAAAGCCTTCCATCCAGGCCAAAGTCACAAAAAAGGTGCTGGCATCGTCGCGAACGAGCTGTCAAGACGTTATACTTTTGTTGAGAGAATGTAGAACCATTGATTTACACGTTTTATCGTTGTTTTTCTGAAATTATTTACTTTGTTTATGAAGTTTTAGTAGTAAAGCCGTCTAACTGTCACACGATGGCAGCCACGGCTCACAGTGATGTGTCGATCGTGGAGTTAAAAGTGGAAATCGAGAGGCTAAGCCGAGAGCTCGACCAAGCCAGCAGCGAGAAGATCCAGTCAGCACAGCTGGGTCTCGTGCTTCTGGAGGAGAAGAGTGCGCTGCAGCAAAGATGCGACGAGCTCGAGAGCCTGTACGAGAACACAAAACACGAACTGGAGATCACACAAGAGGTTAGCTGGCCTACATACCGTATATTTTCACTTTTCATGCCTTAATGGATACATTAACGTGCGAAAACGGTAACTTCAAAATGTTCTTTCATCTTATATTCATCTGTTGGTCTACTTTCAAATGTTAAATGAAAATTAATGTACCACTTATAACCTGATTTTACAGTTCACAATTTTTTAATACTGCATTTAAGTAATTAATAAATAATAATATCAACACTAGTTTACAAAACCCATTGAGGATTTTTTTTGTGACATATATTCACTTCTAAAAGGCTAAAAGCAACAAAATATGAATAAATAAGAAAGCAAAACATTAGTACACAAGTACAATCACTGCATCTGGCTTATATACTGCATATAACCTTTTTAATTATACTGTATTTCTTGTAGGCTTTAATGAAACTTGACACGACACAAAAAGTAACGACTCAAAGTGGAATAGAACAGGAAAATGCCCTCCTCAACGAGTCCGCGGCTATGGAAAGCTCCCTCACACTGCAAATCATTGAACTTGAAGGAGAAACAAAACAGGTTAGTGCTATTTACAATGTTTAAGGAACAAAAAAAGCCAAAATTGGTTGAATATCAATTTCAGAACATAATGATGATAATGACAGTAACAACTTAATGATTTATACCTTTGCATGCAAATAAGCTTACAATACGTTGTACACTGAGGAAAGATCATCTTTATAATAGATACTAAGTTAAATAAAATTACTTTAATCATTAATATCTTCCTACTTCTAAGAAAAAAAATGATAAACTTTACATATCTCCTTATCTACTCTTAAAAGATTCACATTCTCAATTTTATCTAAAATACTCTTGCCTATACTATTTCTACCTAAATGATAAAAAGTAAAATTATATTTCAATCATGTAGGGTATAAGATTATTGTATTGGATTTACCAACATGTGTTATACGATATATTCCAAAATAATTCTAAAAATATATTTGTTTAAAATAATTACTTTGCATTGAAAACAAGGATCTCACTTCTCTTTCACAAAAACAGACCATGACCATATTTTTTTAAGACCAATCTCAAATAAACGCTTCCTACACACTTTCGACACTCATAGCCCCACACTAGGATTTTTCCTGTGTTGAGTGCCATGGACATACAAAAACCAATACCCAAACACTCAGACCAAGAAAAGAATTTGATCACATCATTCAGATGTCTGTCTGGCCGGGGATCCAACCCAGAACCCACTGTGTGTCAGAGCCGTATGGTGACCATTTCGCCATGTAGGTCGTCAAATAAATAAATGTATAATCAGGAAACTTATTACTGAATTTATTTATATAAACAATTTTTGAATAGTTATGTTTTGAAGGAACACTATTAAGCTTCAAATTAGAAGGAAACATTGATATAATTTGAGACTAGCAATAAATTAACAAAGTAGCCGTTGCAACTTTTCTAAGTATCTTCAGGCCCTTATAAAAACCAAAATTCATATACCCTTAGCAAAGTAGATATGTATATATGTCATCATTCATATTATATTACTCAGTCAGTCATGTATTATTAGCTTATTCCCTCATTCCGTCAGTTACATATACCACGACAATAAGAATCCTATGGGTTAATCTAGGCCTTAAACTAACCATTTGCCAAATTTAAGCAAAATCCGGCCAGTAGTTGTTGCGTCAAAGAGTAACAAACACACATACATTGTCACAATCTTTTATTGCAAAGTAAATGTGCCTCAAGGATTTCCTAAAGAAATTATTGTTGTATTGTGCTCAAGTATATCAAAACATTTTTTACATAGATACCTTGTATTATACTATGCAATAACAATCTATACTTCTGTACTAATATTATAAAGCAGTAAAGTTTGTTTGGTTGAATGGGCTAATCTTAACGACTACTCTTTTGAATTGAAAAATTGTTTTTTGTGTTGAGCAGTTAATTTATCGAGCAAGGCTATAAGCTATTTAACATCGCGCTATGATTGTCTGTTTATTTTCTTATTTCATAGCAGGTAAAACAGTGAGGCACAGCTAGTTTGATTATAATATCAGTAATTGTAGCTGCAATTTTTACAAAGCGAGCTAAAACAATAGTATCTTCAACAATAAACACACTTTACCCGTCATGTCTAAATCCACTTATCCATATACATATAATTAGATTATTTATAAAGGTAATGTTGGAGTGCCATTCTCTATATCTTGGAATTGTAAAATGGTAGAAAGTTGCATTATTGAAATATCCGATAAACTTGCACTAATGAAAGTGATATGTTTCGTGGTTAAATTGTCGCAGTTTTGATGTTTTCTCTTTACGGAGTTTAATACAATCGACTATAGACAAAAGTGACCACATTGCATTGCTTTAGATCAAATTGCATTTTTTTTTAAATCGGTCAAGTGCGAGTCGGATTGCGCACTAAGCTTTCCATACCATTATCTATAAAAAGCGGCAAAAAAATCACGATTGTTGTATGGGATGTTTATTACGCATTTTAACTAAATTAGCTTGCTACGTGAGTTGGAAAACAAAAGGGTATCTGTTGTCTTTTTAGGTTCCGTACCCAAAGGGTGAAAATGGAACCCTACTAGCTCGTAACTTCGACTCTGCTGTCCGTCTGTCTGTCACCAGGCTGTATCTCGTGAACTGTGATCTCTATTTGAATATTTCACCTGTTGCCGTTGTAATAACAAATCCTAAAAACAGAATCAAATAAATAGGATAGCTCCCATACAAATAACGTGATTTTTTGTCCGATATTAATAACGGCATCAGGTAGACGCTTGAAATATTCATAGATTATTTAGTTATATGTGAATATACTCGTATAAAAATAAATAATTAAATGAAAATAAATATTTTAAAGACACCCATATAAAAGACGTGATTTGTTTGTCGTTTTTTATAGATAATGGTACACAATCTTTCGTGCGCGAGTGTGACACGCACTTTTCTGGTTTTTTCAACAAAATTCATTGTTCAACTTCAACTTCTTTATTTCTTCAATTCCATTGCAACTTTCATTAATGTTAATATGCTAAAATTGTTAAAACTTACATCGCTAAACAGATTTAGACAAAATTATACAAGAAAGTTATTACCTACGTTAAAAGTTTCTAGCTGCATAATTTTTTAGTATTACATCACTTAGTGTGGCCATGTCTTTTTTTTGTATTATACATAGATGGGAAGTTATATTTGAGGTGATGTATTATGCATGTATTTATAGAACTATTTTACACGCGAATTGGATCTGGTAACAGATTTTACATAGATAGATAATAATAAATATAATAGATAATAATAGTCTTCATAGATTATTAGAATTTTATACAATATATACGACAATAGATTCAATATATTTGATAATAGATTCTTCAAATTTTTTCAGAGATCGCTGTAACAACAAATAGTAAAATTAACAGAAAAGTTAATATTATATTCGAAGTTTTTATACGAGAAACTGATATTTTTCGAAATTTAACACAGACGCTTTAAATTTTCCGAATGCATGTATTGCTATAGCCACATTTGACAAATACTAGGGATAAAGAAAAAAAATGAATACAGCCAAATTTTCAATTGGCTGTATTATTTTTTTTCTTTATCCCTAGTTTTTCTTCTTTTTATATTCACCTCGTGCGAGTTCGCCTACCACTTGAACAATTTTTATATTTAGATTGAAGAATATGACGATTCATCTACAAGAAATTATAACACTTAGGTACTTGTATTAAAGGAACACCACCCTCCCCGATGAACACGTAACTGGTTGTATAATTATCTTGGAACATTAAGTCACATAGTGAATTGTTACTTGGTAGTAGCAATAATTATTCATGGCTAGATAATGAAAGCGACTTTTGTATTTTATCTCCTTAATGTATTCCGCTTTTTAAACAACCGTATCTTGTTCACCATTTAGTGTGCCTTTCTACTGTAATGTTAATTTAGAAAATATTTTATTACATAACTCCATAATGGGTATAATGGACAAATATTTTACTAAAATCGACAATATGATCAAGATGCAAGACCACTTGTTTAGGAAATGATTTTTGCATGGCACCAAAACAAAAATAAATCTTCATTTTTAAACGTTTTCTTGACTTGCCACCCTGTAAAAATCACCCAATACAGGGTGATTTATACAGAGAGAAGAATGAGCCTCTCTTTTACCCCAAAAATATTAAATTATAATTTTATCAGTTATTAAAAACACATTCACACACATATAGTAATTTTATAAAACATTTTTCCTCAATATAAATAACAAATATTTAATTAACGAGGCAATATTATGAAAAATACTGATTGCCTAGTAAATGCTCGGCATACACTTGTTGCATGGCACTAAAACAAAACTTTTCTTGTATTTTCATTGTTCGCCTGTCATGCTCTATGGACTTGTTTATAGTGGTACAGAGGAATGTAATTTTACCCCAAAAATAATAAACAATAATATATTACAAACAAGCCACTTAATAAGGCACTTGAGCAAGCGCAGGGTTGATAACCGTATAAAGATTAGCGGCAATGGCAAGTGGAAGTCGGGCTGAGTGCGCCATTTAGTGTCCCTTCCTGGCTGAACTCGACTGTTGTAAGCGTGTCATTATCTTATTACTGCTGCGTTTTCCCAGACACATCTGACGAATTATGCCTACGCCCGTTTAATCAAATGAGAGCAATTGACGTGAATCATCGCCGGACCCCCGATCAGTGCGCGCGGGACGTCGTTTTTGAGCACACTATAACATCTTTTCGTGCAAGAAAAGTCCTATTTATAGTCCTGATTGCAGAACAATCGTTGCTCACGAATCGATCCTCTCGAAGGCGTTGCAACCGGCATAAATCATTTCAGTCACAATTTTCGTCGGAGCTGAAAGGTTCTCCGCGGCCCGTGATGTAATGTCGCGGATGGCGTAAGCGCAGCCGTAGTTAATCCATAACACTGATCCAGAAATACATTTTTATTCGGCCGGCCTTGATTCACATGTTCCCGCGCTAGTCAATGGTACGAGGGTATCACGAATGCGTTAGTGGTGTGGTGGTAGTGTCGTCAAAATTATGCGGATTATATCGCGTCGGTGCCAAATGCGCGTGCGATAACGTTGTGAATTGTGCATAGCTGTGGAATGTGGGTGTCATTCATCGAAAATGAGTGAAGGTGAAGAGGTATTGTGTATATTTTATACGTTAGATATTGCATACTTGTCGAGGCCGCTGTCCTGTTAGACATTTGTCAAACTCTACTCGTATTTCAAGTAAAATATGGGCACTGTTTACTTTGATAATGGAACACTGTTGATGTTTGTTTGTTGGCACAACGCCAATGGAACAACCAGGTTTGACCCATTTATAGCATCGCCATCACACGTTAGCGATTCCGTAGTCCTGGAACTGGCAACTTCATTTTCACAATAAATCTTAATAATTTAGGCGTTCAGCCGCTCTGTGTATAAACTTTTCAAAACTTTCGACAGATTTTAATAACACGAACTCGTTTGAACCCAGATGAGTTTATTTCTTTTAACATTCGAGCGTAATAATTATAATTAAGAAGAAATGAGATGCGAAACATTTTGTTGTATCTCCTTCCGGTTTCCGCGTACCATTAGTAGCGGTTTTGTAATTTCTGCTATAAGCGCTAATATGTGTGCATAATGTGCAAGGCTACGCTAAATCAGGTCAATTCTGTTATCACCGGCCACCGCTTAGAAGTTTACTGGACGTGACTCACGCCACATATGCCAGATTCATAGTTTATTACATTCCGACAACCTAGTCTATGTAACTGTACCATATGTCAACTATTCCCCTGTCTTCGTGCAGATTTAATTACCCGTATCCAGGGTGAGTCCGGTCGCTACCTCTTATTTTATTCATCGAGTTTGCCAGACTCATCCGAGTTTGTAATTAGTTGTTTGCCTATCTCACTGGCATAGACACGATATAATAAACGTGTCTGAAACGCTTACAGTTCTGGTTCGAGCAGCAAGCGAAGAATTACATTAGACGGGTCGCTTTTGGTAACTTTTATTGGGATCTGTGGTTCTGACGGGACATTAACCACTTGACTCCGCAGATATGCGGGCACTTTGACAGTTAGTCACTAAAGTAAATAATGTTCCGTGAGTCATAATATACTTACTACAGAAGTCTTAAGAGGCACGTTAGTCACGCTTACGTGATAGAAAAGACGATAAGAAAATTTTATTTCCGTAATAGATATCAGTAATATTCAATACTAGTTTATTTAGCTGCAGCATCTGCTTCGGTCATGATTACCAGGGTAATGAGTATCCTGTGTTAATCTATATCATCATATCATGAACTATCTACTAGTCGACCAAGCTAAGTAGACGAACGTCAAACGTGACGTCACTCGCCAGCTCGCGAGTACCGATGACAAAAGAAATTGCAATGATGATTTTTTGTAAAATGTTGATTTCAATGAAATGTAAATTTAAATAAATTTCTGTCTTAATAATTTACATATATATTTATACTTAAACAATGTTTTTTTTACTTATTTTAGTTATCGTTGTAACAAAAAGTAATAGTACAACAAATATTATTTGCTTATTTATTTTCTTATCTAAAATCAAAACAGATTAGGGAGTTTAGGTGCGAACGGTACTAGGAGAGCGGGGTATGAGGCAGGACCGGGAAGGGAAACCGCATTCCTTCCGTCTAGTTAGCTTGGTCGAGTAGTATGTGCCAAATTTCAGCGAAATTCGACCAGAAATTTCAGCGAAATAGTTTTGCCTGAAAAAGTAAGAAACACACATAGGAGTATATTCTCACAAACTTTTGCATTTAAAATATTAGTAAGATTTTTATCTGCACCTGCTACTTACAACTACACAATACAATGTTGGCAGCCGCCACGTGATCTACGTTGTTTTAGAACCATAACATGATTTCTTATTGTTGATACATAATTTAAGATTTTAAACAAAATATTTTGAGGGCACATAAATAGTTTACTAAAAATATAAACATTTTGTAACAACTATTTATTTTAAATAATATTTAAGGTTATTTCTATTTCCTATTTTTGTTTTGAGATGCATGTTTTTTATCTGTATGTTTTGACGTCTATTTTTCTTGAGAAAATACTAGGTATAACTGAAATCACTAGGCTTTTTCCAATTGCAGAATATTATACCGCAGAGGGTAGTTCGGAAATTGTAGAAGTTTTTCAGCTGAAACTGATAAAGTTCGTATTTTTAAAAGTTATTGCTTTAGTTAGTGTTAATTTATAAATCGGAAAGTGGAATATTTACATCATGAGTAATCCAAGTTCTCATAAGGTAAATAAATTTTACTTATTATCAGCAAGTTTGAAAGAAAATAAGCATTTTTTGCGTTGATTTCTCTCTGCTGTTATTAGGAGCAAATTTTTTTTAAATTTCGTTGTAGTGCTCATGTAGGATTAACTATTTTATAACGACCTGAGGTCATATACAGAAATATGCTACTTATGTGCTTTACAATGGTGAGTGCTCATAGGAACTTTTTGACTTGGAGCCCACATTCACCATTCCACCATCGCACCACTCGCCGAAGGTTGAAGTTCCATCCGCATCAACTGGACTCGTGGCGGTCCTCCTCGGTTCGGTTTGCACGTTCCTTCCTGTCTAGAACGTGCAAGATGTGGAATGATCTTCCTCCTGAGGTATTCACGCAGCGCTATGACATGAGGTTCTTTAAAAGGAGTGTAAAAAGAGCTCTCATTCAAAGCTGGTGATGCATTGGCGACTCCCCTGGTGGTGTCAGGTACAAATATAAATATAAAAAAGTGGCTTGAATAAATTCTCGCTTGACACTTAATATTGTCCTTGACACTTAATATTTACTGTTAATATTGATGTCCGTGGGTGGCAGGGGTAAGTGGTTATCATCAGGGGATGATAACCATTTACCTGTGCCACCTACGGACATCTATAAGCAATCTCATATAGAACAGCGGTTCTATTTACATGCGTTACTACTTCCAAAAACTAAGATGGTCTCCTCATAAAATAAAAGTAAACCGGTAACCACACCCTTCCACAGAAACACAAGAATTGCTTCACACTAAAAATTTTTTTAACAAAAAATATCACCGACTTCCTTGCCATAGAAAAGTAAAAAATAATTCAAATATATGTTGGTTTAGTAAATAGACAGTACATAATCATGAAGTCGGCGCTCAACATACTTCGCTAGATCGCGACGACGAAACTACGTTCTACGAGTATATAAGCGCGAATAGATAACCTCTCTTCCGTAGGAAGTCGGTT
>DWLI01002728.1:0-12747 GCA_018249915.1 Cecropterus dorantes dorantes
GACGTTGCGGCGCTTCCTTCGAGCCTCGCGCCACAGGGTGTTCAGCAAACGTAATATTTCTTCACTACTACAATTTAATATCATCCCTCATGTTATGGAACATTATCAAGAGATATTGATACGTAAGGTAAAAAAAAATCACATCGGTCTTCTAAAATTAATAATAATTATAAATGAATAACTTATTGAACTAAAATCGTAATCGAATCATAGTCATGATTCATGAAACTGAAACCTAATTTAAGTATACAGTACACCTGGTTATCTATGAAATCAGACAAAAATCAAAGGCGTGTAAAGAATGTAGAATGCGAGTACGTGTACGTAAAATTTACAATACATTTTGTTGGTGAATTAGCCATTAGATTCACATATCATTTTTACATATAATTTAGGTTTTAGAATATAATAAAAACCTATAATGTACTATTCGGTTCATACATTACATTTCTGATACTTTTACCTTAGTATCTAATCTTTCACATCACAACTTACTTTTAAAACAAACGATTTACAATTTTAAATTATTCGCATTAATGGGAAAGTAAAAAGTATACAAAACGTATCCAATTTCAATAAATATAAATGTACATTTAGTAACAATGTTAAAAACCAACTCAAACTTTAAGATACCCCTAACTCCCGGACGTAACACTGTGCCAATAAAAATATGAACGCCACTCAATTATAAATAAGGCGACCACTGACAAAAACGAGTAACAATACATAATTATGATATTAGTACCTCAAATTGAATTTTGAAGAACCAGCATGCCATCACAATGTGTCCGATCATGTTACCAAAGCATTGTTTTATACTTGGAAATGTGCTGATAAACATTATCGAGAGCACGATCGTCTTTTGGCCTCATTTTTGGCACACAAAGGAAACAATGACCTATCAGCAGCATTTGGAATTTATTAAAAAATGTTCCAATAAGATATTAGTAACGGTAAAATATAAATTAAAATATAAAGTTAACCTACAGCTACATACCGAATATTCATATCAAATACAGAAATTAGTAAACAAACTGTAAGTATAATCTGATTTCGTGTTTTTTGATCGAGGTCGTCGATTTTCTACGTACAAAGCTATGCATAAATCATGAGATGTATGCTACCTCATAATGTGTTGAATTCTATTGAAATCTATTGTCGACGGGTCACGTTATATTTACATTTCATTTAAATGTATCTTTACTTTCAACCCATAGTTTAAAGATAAGAGCATCCTGTATGTGAATACATCAACCTGTTCGGTCCATTCATGAAAGTGCGTGAGCGCAGGGCGCGGGGATTAATGAACCCTCTTCACTCTTCACCCTTCCTTCATCTTTACAACCTGTGTCCTCTAAAGCCTTACAATATTCATCTGTATAGTAAGGTTTCAAGGTACCTTTTACCTTACATCTGCAGATGCATTCCTAAGACAGTAAAAATGACACAAATTCGATCCTGTTACCTAAGTCTCAAAGTTGAGAATTATACCCGAGGATGGCAACTGATTGATTTTAAAATTACGGTGGTTGTATCCTTGGAAGGTTGTGTTTTATTTTGGTTTAGCGGGGGGAGGCGGCAGGGGTGTACTGTGAGAAGTTGCCGCGTTCTGTAGCATCGTATAGGCATTAGCTTTTTTATTGTCTAATAGATTGGAGGCAAAGGCCTGCCGACAGGTAGACAAGCCTTGGCGCCGCTAGTTTAATTACAGTCTGGATCGCTTCCATACGATATTAACTAAAAATGAACTATTTATAATCATTAGCCACAAATTAAACCAATCCTAGAAAAATCTTACAATTTCAAAATAGAAAAAAGCGAATTTAAAAGGGACAAATTCATTCCACTTTTCATTGTTTAAGTAGTCTAATAACGAATGTAATTTACGACCATATTTTTCGAAAGGCTTTTCATTGGTATGTCAAAATTTTACTCGCATTTAACACAACTGCCTCCAAGCGAAGTTAACTTGCCTATCTGGAGTTGGATCTATCTCCCGAAGTTTTTCTACAGAGCCCCATGGAGTGTAATTAACACTCGTGTTCTTATTGTGTCATCGTTTATTTGTGGCGGTCATTCAAGCGGATCGCTCGGCACTGTCTCTGCTACCTGTATCGTAATCGCTTTGACTGTCAAATAAATATTACTACGACCAAACAGGAGGCATCTGTGTCAACTGAGGGAATCACGTACGATTAAACGCCTATTATTCCCGTATCGTCTAAGCAAGTATATCGTAAAGGTTTATATGTATGAGAGTCGTAAAAAGTACTTGTATCTACCCTTTTTGTATTGATAAAGCAAGAGTCATACGTTCTTCTGATATAGGGTTTTTATGACGATGCAAGGCGTAGTAGTACCCTCAGATACGCAGTGGTACCGGGTTCGAGTCGAGGACTAGACTCTAGACAGATAACCCATGAATTTCAATGATGAATTTTAATTTCTGCTATGTTGTAAAAAATACTTATTAGATCTATTTTTAAATGCAAATGATTATATTTGCATCAAGTATAATCTTGTTTAAATTTGCATACGTAATAACAGTTATTAAGAAAATGCATTATTATTTATTACCATTATACATTATTATCGGAAACAACGAATGTACTTTACGCAAAAGTACAGCAAAAAAAATTATGCATCCAGCATTTATTAATATAATTTACAATAAAACATTTTCAATTTATATTTTTATAATTCTATAATGTATCTTTAATACCTTTTAGACTTCTGAAAGGATGTGTGTAATCCAGAAGGTGCACATGCGTAGTGACCGCGGGGCGTGCATCCGGCGTCATTTATGCTGTATGAACTCCGAAGGGGATGTTTATGCACACGCATATCGTCTAATATGCCGTCATTTGCTAATTCATAGAATTATTAAAGAAAACTTTCTTTAGGTGATCTATAAGAGTAATAAAAATATTGCTGTAATATATTTGTAACGAAAATGGTTACGTTAAATCAACATATTTCATTATTGTTTAGATTTTTTATAGTACGAAAGCAGCACGTTTGCTACTTGGGCTCGTTGGGCTCCCTAGCGCACCTGATGGTAAGTGGCTACTGCCGCCCATAGATATTTGTAATCAACCCTAGGTAAGATCAAGGTCTCACCTAAGGTTAGCCACAAATGCATTGCTACCCGCAAGGACTAAGATGGAATGTCTCGGAAACGTACGTCTCCCTTACCACACCCTTCAGACCACAACACAGGCAGAAATAGGCGTGGAATATGAAATGATACGTACATACTTCGTACTGTAATATTTAAGTACACGAGTATTTTTTTTTGTTTTGTAATAGGATCAATTCTTGAACGCGTAGCAAAAATTGATACACACACTTTTTCTTTATTTTTACGCGAAACAGCGAACAAAGTACCTGCTTATTGAGACTTTGCCAACAACCATGCAACGGAATGCATACGAGTCTGCATGGATTGAGTGGTGACACAATACTTAATTCAATGTAGGTTTTAGAAGTGTTATAGTCTATACTAATATTATAAAGCAGTAGTTTGTTTGCTTGAACGGGCTAATCTCAGGAACTACTGGTTCGAATTCAAAAATATTTTTTGTATTGAATAGTCCAGTTATTAAGGAAGACTATAAGCAATATAACTATTGGTTTTTATAATTTATATTTTATAATTTATAACTATAGGCTAAAGGTTATAGGTTCTTTTTTTCATTTAGTAGCGGGTGAAACCACATAGCACACTTTCTTTATATACTTAGTCCTTTTTGGATAGTTACATATTATATAGTTAGAATAGAAGAAGCCTAATGCGAAACTTGCGTTTTGTTGGAATAACAAAACTGTGTTCGCGTTTGGGGAAGGCTATTTTTTATTATATTATGGAAATACGAGCATGCAATCCACCTGATGGTAAGTGGTTACTGCATGGATATCTGCAGGTATCTGTAAGAACACGGATTCTATCTGAAGTATGTCCCAGATGCGTTGCTACTGCTAAGGACTAAGATGGTCGCCGGTACATAAGTGAACCGGCAAACGGCAATTTGCTACTGATGCGTTACTACCCATGAAGACTAAGTTGGAACGCCTCGTGTAAGCAAACCTTATTAATTTTTATAATCTGTGACAAAACGCAGTTAGTTTAATTAACACTGCATACAAAATATAACTAGTCACGCCATTCTATTATAACTACCGTAAATTATTTACCATGTAAGTCAACCATCAATTGAATCTAACCCAATAGAACTATTACCATGAAGGAAGATTAAGATATTTATGATATAAAAATATATTGTGCTTCATGAGATAGCGGTTGTTCCCATGAATTATAAGAAAGAATTTATAAAATTGTACCAATGATAGTATGCTGGAAATTTAACAATGAAATGAACATACCTATATGTCGCAGCCAACTAAAGCTCACTAAACTAAACTAAACTAAACTGAAACTAAACTAAATTAGGCAAGTAGCCGTTATATTAACAGCCCAAACAGAACTGTCTGATGTACAGAGGCTAGGCTGTTAATTGAAAGTCTAACTAAGCTATTTAATTGCGACATAGGTGTACTAATAAAAAACCAAGCACTCGTTTTGGTTACCATTGCTCAAATAGAAACGTAACAAACAGTAATTAACCAACCGCGTTCTACAGAACAGATGCCTATTTAAAATTACATAATTATTATTACTTGCTTGACTGGGGATCGAATCTAGAACCCCTTACACAGCGTGCCGGTAGCCATTTTGTCACGTGGGTCGGCTGTGTAAACAACCCAACAATTCGGTTAGGGTACGCATGCGTAGTAAACGAGGCGGGTCCCCGTTTCGGGGTAAATTGTCGAGGGGATGCTCTTATTATCAAGTTTATCGATTACTTTCGTTTTGAGAGGTAGGGTGGTTTAGAAAATGTACAAATACAAAAAAAGTTTGAGGCTTGGTTAGGAAAGTAGCAAAGTTTCCGTAAGTATTCTTGGTGTTTCGGTAGTCAGCGCGGAGTGGTTGTAACCATCGGCCATTAATTGGTTGTAGTCAAGTGGAACATACAGTACGGATATTGTATAACAAAAAAACATAAAGCAGCTACTTTAAGTTCTTTATGTCTAAATCACTTTTATAACTAGGATACGTTTTAAGCCAAAAAAGCTAAAGATTTCTCTGTATAAGATCAAACACTGCCCGTTGCGAAAACGAGGGGAAGTTGCTTTAATATATTCAATTTATGCACGTCGGTTCGCGTGAAGCCGGTAGCCGGTAGCCGGCCCTCATCAGTGGCTGCGGGCTGCAGTTAACCAACATTTTGTTAACAATATATTTTTTCAACTACCGAAGAGCCGCGAGGCGTCTTTAGTAACACGAAAGTAGTCCTGCTACCATCGTAAGTGCAATTATTATAATTTTAGCATGAAAATCGATTCCGGTCGATATTTGCAAAATTTGATGCAGATTAAACGATGGTCTTGCACTGCTACTATCATATCAATATACATACAAAATTATATCACACTAGTTTATTTTCGAAGTACCGCCTGCTTATGTTTACCACGGTAAGGAGAATCCCATGTGTCAATTCGACCAGTAGTTTTTGCGTAAAATAGTAACAGACATCCTCACAAACTTTCACCTTTATATTATGAGTAAGTCATTTACTCAGATGGACTGCGTGCTCGTTTGTGCGTTTTGACGAACCCGCGTGGCGGAGTGGTCACCATAGCGGTCTGACACGCAGTGGGTTCCGGGTTCGATCCCCGGCCAGATATACATTTGAATGATCAGTTTAAATTCTGTTCTGGGTTTGGGTGTTTGTGTATTCGTCTTAATGTATCCATGGTACCCACGACACAGGAGAAACTCCTAGTGTGGTGCTATGAGTGTAGAAAGTACTTGTTTTGTTTGTTTGCTTGTTATAGAAAAAAAGCTTTACGAGAAAACCCGTACCCACAAATTGCACAGAAATGGACTGATGATGATAAATTAAATATATATAGTTGGCGTATCGTTTACAATTTATTCGGCAATGGCAAAAACTATCTATACTACAAAGTGTAAAGCCGCCACTAATGAGTATTCGATGAAATCATTCCAGGGCTGTTTACATAACAAACATTGGTCGCGGAAGGCGGATGCTTGAGCGAAAGTGCGGGAAGCGCCAACATTGCCGCATTCCGTACTTAACTACTGCAGTTCGATGCAGCACTCATATTATTATTCATATGTAATAGATTCAACTATGCAGCTTTACATATGCAATAGTCGAGCAATTAAAATAATATTCTTAAATTACGCGTATTTACATTATTGTATAAACGCGATCGAATTCCTAATTTTAGTTATATTATAAGTGAAACTTATTAATCTTACTAAGGCAAGCGGTTTCACTTGTGTTAAACATTTATACTTTTTTTTTCAAAAACGTATGTTCTATTTTTTGATAAAGACTGTATGTTAACTAAAGATATCCCTACGAATGTTAAAAATGTGAATGTAAGTTTGTTTGTTACGCTTTCACGCTAAAGCTACTCAACTAATCATGAAACTTTGTACACATATTCTTAGACTTATTAGAAATAACATAGGATACTTTTTACTAATAATTTATATTTAAAAAAATATATATTTCGGCAGACATGATTGTTTATCAAAAATAAAAATAAAACGCGAGCGAAGTCGCGGTTAAAAGCTGGTAGTAGTATAGTAGTAATAGTAATAGCTACTATAACTATATCATTTTTTTTAAATTGAAATTCAATGCCTTTGGTTTGGTGGTTTTCAAACAAACAAATAGATCACAGTTCTAATCTGATTAAGATATTACTATCATTATTTATTATCTGTCCTCTAAACTTTTTACAAATATAAGCGATGTGCAGACAGGGAACTTCCAATTTCATAAGTATGTATAAAAATTATATGTACGAAAAAGGCTATTTCACCGGTCATCATTGGTTACTGAGTAGCATTTTTTGATTGATCAATATTTGCAGACCACATTATGATGAGCGTCTTGCAAGTTTATATTCACGACACTTTGACTGTATTTATTATAATGATCCGATTTCTCCCTACATCTCAATTACAATTTTCATAAGATTACATAGCTAATCTATTGATTTCATGTAAAAATAAACGAACCTGCGTTTTATCCTGGTTTAGTACCAAGTATGAACATTCGGGATGCTAACGCCATCTAGATGTTTTACCGATCATTAAATCACACCAGCGCCATCTACGTCAAGCGTGTAGAAACATGGTATTGTAACCACCAATAGGTGGCCGATGTAAATGAAAACACTGAATATTAAAATCTATGAAAGTGTTTATCTTACTTTAAAACAAAAACTATAAAATTCTAAAAAATATAAACTAACTAATATAAAGTAAGTAATGCATCAAAATTTAAAAGTAAATAGGTAATTACTGTAAGTCAAAAATACATTTTGATATTAAGTAGCCTGTCAATATGTTTTTATTTAAATATTTACCGTATATATTTTTATTACCTTTCTAATTAAATAATTATTTAGTTTCTTTGTTGATTAAATTATCTATGCAATGGGGTAAAACTGTTACATTATTCAATGTGTTTACATAACTGTACAATGTAAGTACCACGGGATCTCATTTCAAAATTACCTCTAAGAATCTAGATGTGCATTTGCAAGTCAGTATTACTATTGCGTCAGGAGTTAAGAATGTATGACGTAAAGAAGACTGGCAATGCTCGGTTTTAAGGCAAAAATTTTACATAAGAATTAACATTGCAGAAGATCTACAAAGTCTTATATCATATACCGCACGAGAATCTCATAGTATTTCCCGTAAGAAGATAGACCGCATTCTATGAAATATGTCTATAGTTTATTTATTGTAATTAAAATTAGTAATTTAGTTTAGTTGGTAATAGGAGGTAGAACCGGTGTAGTTCGACCGCCACACCTATTTTTAACGTGAAGCAGTTCTTGTGTTTCAGAAGAATGATGTGATTGCCGGCTCACTTGTATATGGGCAACCATTTTAGTCCTCGAGAATAGCAACGCATTTGTGATTGACTTCCGATATGACCCTTGTTTCATATGAAGTTGCTCCTAGATGTCCCTGGACGGCAGCAACTACTTGCCATCCGGTGAACTGTATGCTTTTTTGCTACTTTGATCCGATAAACAAATCCAAATCGTCGCTTATATGTATAACAATACCGCGTAAGTGAAATTTGGTAACTTTTAAGAAGAGACAAAAACTGTATATTTCTAAATTCTTCAGTCAAAATATACAGATTTTTGTCTCTCCTGAAAAGTTACTAAATATCACTTGCGCTGTATTGTTATGTAAGAGACGAAATGTAAAGCTGTTATATGAAGTAATATTCGGATACGTGATTTCACGCATTCACGACGATATGTGGCTTTGGTATTTGTGAACGGACTAACTTAGGACTTTTCTATCTGGAGTTGGTAATAGTATCTAGGCTGCAATGACCGCATAACATCAGGTGGACTGGTTTGTATTTTTTAAATAGTCATGTACTGTGAATGAATTGTGGTACACTATTCTTAAAAATAATCATTACTGGTAATTTTAAAATTATTTAAAATATTACTCATTTATAATTTTAAGACACTTATTCAGTATGAATACTTAGTTCGGTTCAATAAACCTCGAATTGTAACTTTTATATCTGCTTTTTTCAGTCATTAAAGAGAACGATAAATTAAATGTAAGTGTAACACCACAATTTTACATTCTTTATACAAAGTTATATATATAATACAATATAATATACGATTCGATTACAGTACCTTCGATAATATAATATTTCCTGTGATTTTTGTTTAACCCTGCCTATGTCACTCTTCCAGGTAAGAAGAATCTGTAGAGCGTGCCAAAGCAGTGTAAATACATAAGGTCGAAAAACATTACTCTCCTTCTGACATAGTTGGGTAAAAAATTGACAAGTATCAAATATTATCCTTAGTAATACTACTCATATAAACTACCTACTTATCATTACTTTATATCGCGTGTTCCAAATATATCGAAGTCATTAGACTCATACTTTTACAATATATAGTCATCACAACACCATTTCCAAATAAAAAAAAAATAGTTATGAATCACACTCCAACTAAAACAATATCGCCTTACATCAGGGGGGGCAACTGTACCCTTAGTACGAGTTTTTGTTGTTTCTTCAAAACAACGTTAACGTTTTCGCTCATACATTGCAACGTACACTTCACGGTTTTGTTTTCGTTCTCGGCCATACCGTGCAATGTACTTTTAAATGATGTACGAAAATATAAACAATGATTGTTTTGAGGAAACAAGATAAACTCGTACTAAGGATACCGGTAATTCCTAAATTCCATAGTATTTTACAAAAATCCAATGCCAACTATAGAAGTTATTCAAAACTTCGCTTAAATAAAGAGTGCCAAGCTTTTAATGGCACGTGATATTGACTCATCAAAAAGTTCATTAAACCTTTGGAACTGGTTTTTGTCATGTGACAAGTTGCATTTTTGGGATCGTTATTTAAATTAGCTGATAGTCTCGGCAAAGAATACTTATTACTAAATTCGACTTTAACTTCACTTAGCTACGCACAAATATGCATTTTTTATCATATTGCATTATATGGAGTCCACCTGATGGTAAGTGAGTACGGCCGCCAATGGACATCCTGTAAGTAAATTCATACAGAACAGGGGTTCTACCTGAAGTCGATCACAGATTCGTTGCTACTCCCTACAACTGAGGTGGTCGCTTCATTTATAAGTAAGCCGGCAACCACACACTTCCAACGAAACGCAAACTGCTTGATGGTAAGTGGCTACTTCCGCGTACGAAAATCTGTAACCGTAGATAATATTAAAGTCTCACCTAAGCCACAGATGCGTTGCTACTCCTGAGGACTTGGATGGAATGCCTCAGAAAGTATGTCTCCAATTCTAAATCATGAATTTTCCAACTATAACTCTATCTATCGTCGCAATTTGTCATTTCTAAAGCACAGATATTTCGCTCTGTCAGATAAATAAATTGGCGTGCCATACTCGTATGTTTCATTGGTTTAACTTATCGAATATGCTCACTTAAGTAAACAGATTCATCACTAAGATATTCGTATATCAGTATCATTTATATAACTTGTATTACTTGTATACTTTATGTCTATCAATTCTCAATTGGCCAGCGCGGTAGACTATGGCCTGAACCTCTCTCAATCTGAGGGAAGACTCGTGATCAGTGGGACAATAATGAGTTGATGGAAACTTGTATACTTTATACTTATTTATCTTCTTTTTTCTGTTTACTTTTAACTTATCTTTTTTTTTCTTCAAGTCTAGTACTGGATAATTAATATGGATAAGTAATATAACAATGAAATGAATATTAAAAAAAATATAAACTTTCACAACTTAAGTATAACTTTATCTTCTTTCTCTCACTTTCTTTATCTTTTCTTTTTCTTTATCTTTCGTCAACCCATTATTGTCCCACTGCTGAGCACGGGTCTTCTCTCAGATTGAGAGAGTATCAGGCCATAGTCCACCGAGCTGGCCAAGTGCGAATTGGTAGACTTTAAGATTAATTAGCAGAAATTGCTATTTAGCATTAAACTCTGTATTCATTATATTTTAGTTATCAATAAAGATTAAACAATTCAAACTATCTATTAATCACTATAAGTAGAGACTATAGTGATTAATAGATTTGTAAATCCTAATAACAAAGATAAGTTAGTCATAAGATAGCATCACACCGACCATTCACTTGGATCAACAATCAACAGTAAATGTTTCAAGAATTAGCAATGCAAACACGATAACAGTCATATAGGCGTGAGCAGTGTCTAGGGTTGCCACTCAGCTAAAGAGATCATCTATGTGGGCGGATAGCTTTGTTAAAGAGCAGTCCAAGAGCAGCGGTCAGCGAATAAAATGATTGACTAGTCTATATACAAAATAAAATACTGCTACAAGTGTTCTTCTACAAGTCTAAATGTTTCCTAAACCATACTAAGTAGGTGAGGCGCAGTAAAAATAGACTAATAGAATAGGTAAAATTTGTCAACAAAACTAGTAAAATTGATGAAAACATTCAAACAAAAAACCCGACTGCTTAAAATTTTTGTTTATAGATATATATAATTAATTTAACGCTTATATGAGTTTTTGTTAAAATAGTTAAGTAGAAGTATTATATATTTAGATAGGTCTATTTACTAGCTTTCATTTGTACCCATATTGTCGTAATAGTAAAAAAAAGTCGTCTCTCCCTCCTTTTTCCTCTATTTCCAGGCGCCATTTTTACAAATTATATAGCCTGTGTCACTTTCTCAACTGAGACAATTCAAATGATATGTCATACGTCACAATCGGTCAAGTATTTGGACTGTAGTTCGTGCTAAAGGAACGGACAAACAGACATACATGCATACGCTCGAAAAACACGCTTTTATTTTTTACCCTCCTTCTGACGCAGTCGGGTAAAAAATAAAAGCTGCAGTTGCGGTAGTCACCGCAACTATTACTGCAGAAAAGTATGTAGCAGCTATACAAGTAAGTAGTTACTTACAATCAGAAGGACTGCATGATCGGGTGCTACTTTAATCTTATAAAAAATCCTGCTTTAAAGATAAAGGGAGTCGTGTTCATCGTGACAAATTCTACAATTATTATATATCCATTATTTTCCAATTTTTTTATTTAATTTTCCAACGAAGTCGACAACCCTAGGGCACCTGAGTCACACGTGAGCGCAAGTAGATGACCTAATACCTACAGACAGCTGCTTACTTCAGTGTGGTAATTTTTTATGCAATGTTGTATGAACGGCTTCACCCACGTGTATCCAAATTGTTTGGTACAAATAGCAATGAAGATATGATTGGAAAATATAAACTAGTAGGTATGTAGTTAGACTGCCATTTTTTATAGAATGGAAGTTGCAAACGAGCATGCAGCCCACCGGATGGTAAGTGGCTACTGCCGCCTATAGACATCTGTAATTAATCCTAGGGAAGATCAAAGTATCACCTATGCTTAACCACAGATGCGTTGCTACCCCTGAGAACTAAGATGGAATGCCTTGGAAGAGTATGTCTCCCTTATCATACCCTTCGACCAGAACACAGCAACGCATAACACTGCTATTATTAAGCAGAAATAGGTGTGGCGGTGGTGCTTCCGGAGTCGAAACACAAAGAGTTCTACCACCTTGTTAATAAGTAAAACTTCGTTAATTAGGGAGTTGAATATTTCACAATAATCCGTTTTTTATATTACTAATTAAGCAAATAAGTATACATTCCACCTGTTGGTAAGTGGTTAGTATCGACCTTTGCCATAAGTTAGGAACCCTAATTAAGATTAGAGATTCTGAGATTGAGGACAGTCGCTAAGCTGTCCCTGAAAAGTATTTCTTAAGCCTTATCATATACTTCTACATTGCTTTTATACGGCAAAAACATAAGTACCTACGTTAATAGATACTTTAGTAGGTAGGAACTTCCGGACCACAAAAAGTTCTACCATGATTATAAGTTCTAGAAATTTTATCAAACGTACCTTAGCTTAAATTAGGTACTAGGTAAAGGAAACATATAGGTTAGATTCTAATTTTTATGCCTATTATTATTTAAACATGTACCTACTTCATTATTATTTTTAAAAAACAAAACTTCTTTATAGGAGACCCCGTGGCCTCATAGAGTACGTTTTAGAAATAACAATAAACTTTACCAGGGGATAATGTGTTCC
>DWLI01002729.1:0-12746 GCA_018249915.1 Cecropterus dorantes dorantes
GTTGTACTACCCCTAACATTTAGGGGGATGAAAAATAGATGTTGGTCGATTCTCATAGATACCGGATAAGCACAAATTAATTTCATCAAAATCGGTCAAGCTGTTCCGAAGGAGTATGGCAACGAAACTGTGACACGAGAATTTTATATATAAGATAATTAATGTAAATGCGATCATGCAGTAAGGTGAAGAATATTGCATGATGCTAACCAGACCGGGACGCAGAAGTAGCCCTTAACACGCTCGCCCATCTGTTTGTCATCTTCTGAAAATGGCATTATATGTATATGGTATTAATTTTATACTTAAATAAATTCTTTAAGATCGATTTTTAATACCTAAATTTAACTCTACATACTTTGGTATGAATAATGTGAACAGTTTGTAATTTGAAACCAACTGCCTTTTTATCTGCCTACTTATCTTAATAGAAATTGAACAAGAAAAAATAATGCGAAAATCATATAAAAAAGCGCGAAAGCGGTAGTTTAGAAATTATGCACCTTGTGATCTAAGCCGAATGACGAAACTTATAATAGTTTAAACATGTTAAAAATCTATTTGAAAAGATCTTTTCAATGCGATACCTACAAGAAAACGACTTTCAGAATAGGTACATCAATTTTCTCCACAATTACTTACTTTAAATGAGATACCGCGCTTAGACATCTGAGGGCAGTACCTGTTTCTTTATATTTGGAAAAAACAGGGGCTATCTGTATGTAAGTTATAATGTAGAAACAAGAACATTATTAAAATGGTTGGATGGCTGGATTGCTTTGTCGGAGCCACTTTTGACCTAAATTGTCATTGCGGTGATCGACTATTGCCAACAAAAGTAGATTACCGATGTGTTTCCTTTTTAACAGAACAGTTAAGCACAGATACAATAGTATCAGGAATACGAGGCATCTCAGTCCGCCGGCAACGCAAATGTGGACAACTACAGACTGGACTTCAATACTACTTATCTAGAAACATTACGAAATGTCCAAGACTCCAGTAAACCGTGAGGTGGACAATATGCTTGTTTACTACACCTACTATTTAAAAAAATATTGGATACAAAAACTACTTACAAGGTAAAGGTATTTGCCAACAAACCAATACACGACTAGGTCTGAAACACTAGAACAAGAAAATAATCGGATCAGGGTTCAAGTACCTATACGTATTTATATACACAATAATATATAAGCTGCAGATAGCTTCAGTATAAAATGTACATAAAATTAAACAATAATAATTAATATTATGACGTGTTTCTTATATTGCGTTAAATCATAACAGTATAATTGACACCATGAGCGTTGAATTTCAATTTTTTGTTTTGTAACAATGTTTCGTAGGTCCATAGTTGTTTTTTATTATTTTTAGGCTCTTTTCTTGTATTTTATTCAAAATAAATAAAATATCAGAATGAAGGTTGTAAACCTCTATGTGGTTCGACTCTGGAAGCACCTCTTTCTGCCTAATAACAACAGTGTATGCGTTGTTGTGTTCTGGTCTGAAGGGTGTGGTAAGGGAAACATACTTTCCGAAGCATTCCATCTTAGTCTTCAGGGTTAACAACGCATCTGTGGCTTACCTTAAGTGAGGCTTTGATTACCATCAGATTGGTTATATGCTCGTTTGCTACTTCCATGCTATAAAAAAACATTACAAAATGACAAAAAGGTGTATCAAAGAAAATTTTACGATAAATTTGATACTTACAACATCAGTATCATTAGCGAGTATCGACTGAACGGATTTTCAGACAAATTTTCATATTCATCCAGCTTAGTGTCAGCTCTGGTCGCGAGAAGAGCAAAAAATAATATTTCCAGATATGACATGATGAGGATTTACTTGTTTCAAAATCAAGACTTAGACAATTGTGGGTGCTCCTTTCAGGAGATGGGAACATGATGCGCACGTGCGGAGGGCGCAAGGTCCGCAGTCCGAAGTTATTACCAAAATGTCTCTCTAAAACATAGATGGCAGTGTCAGATAAGAATATTTCACCAATAGGTACTTTTATTGTATACCTACGTATTAGAATCGGATTAAGTATCTGTTATCAAACCCGAAGCGTTCTCTCATTAATCTCAACCTTGCTATTTTATTTGATATCGGTTTCATACCAGATTTAATTGTTTAAGTGACAGGTACGCAATTCGACAAACGAAGAACGTCGCACGGGTGTGGTCCAGGGAGGCTAATGCAGATATTTTATCGATTAGTTCAAACGCGGCATACCTACTTCCTATTTATTTGACGCACTGAATATGACCTATAGATATCTATAGGTACGTACGAGTCTTATGTTTTCGTTTAACCTGATTTGAAGTCTGGAATGTTATTCATGAAATATCATGATGATATTTAAATGAGATATTGAGTGATATTTTATTTTTACTGTTTTGTTATAAAGCGTGTACCAAGGCATGCATACCTACTCAAACACGAAATGAGGAGATTTATTTGAAACATGACGTTAGGATAACAGAGCAGCGTCTTTTTGTGTAGCATCAGGACCCACAGCGGTCACTAAAATTTATACCAAGCGATAACTATTGGCAAAAATCCCCGATTCCAAAACGCCTGCGTCAAGCAGTTCACATCAAAAGGCTGATGGATGGGCGGATTGATGAATGGAAACCAATAATAACTATTGACCAATGTGACAAGTAAAATTTAAATAATAATAAAACAAACAAACAGCGACTGCTTACATATGTTCAATAAGAAGGGAAAGACAAGTAGATACTTAGTACAATAATGAAATATTATAGTAGAAATTATTATATGTTATAAGTACACACACTACACTACCTCTGTACTACTCTACTACCTCTACCATCTATTTCCAGTTACTGCTTCAGTAGAAGCTTAGTTACGATAAATAAAAGAACATTGAAAGAACAAAAGTTGGTGGAACACTATGTATTTCGAAGGCTATTACATGTATTTCTGCCCAAATAACAGCTTTAGCAGAAGTTAAATGCTGCTCGTTTCTGATTCGAGTGTGATAAGGGAGATATACCTACTAAGACAAGATGTTACTAACCTACTAACTCAATTTAAGGGTTTAGCAATTTGTCTGTGGTTCAAGAAAAGTATACCTCGGAAAGTATGTCTCCTTACTGCACCCTTCAGACCAGAACACAGCAGCACATAATACTGCTGTTATTAGGTAGAAATAGATATGGCGGTGGTGCCTATCATACAGGTATCATAATGGTCATCATCACACTTGATACAATATAGACACTATAACATAAGTACAAAGTATGTAGATAAGAACGGGTGGATGCAGTTATTATAAGTATTATCTGTACCTAATCGTAAACATAATTACGTACAAACCTTTGACAACATTGTAGAGTTCTCTGACTTATAATTACGTCCGTCGTTAAAGATAATAGTTATGTCTATTGTACAACATTTATTACTTCATATTCGAGGTACGAGTACATGCTAGATACTTAGATTTCACGCGGCATCTTCGTGAAATGTTTACCGCAATACAATACTATACTATACAGCATCAATTTTTCAACCGGGCACTAATAATCAAATCCGAAAATAAGACTCTAAAAAACATTCTGAATGTGTTCAACAATCAAACAAAGAACAAAAATTTAGGCAAAGTATATAATTCGGTCCTTTATGTCCTGTTCCTTGTCCGCTAATTTTAAAAGAATACTTTTATTTCCTTACATTTATGACACTTTACTAATCAACTGTCGATATTAGGAAGGTACGCTAGTATTCATTGTTTTTTTTTTTCTGAACATAGTCAAAAATATTTTAATATCGTTATTTGCTATTCCTTCGTATTTGACTCCACATCCACGTGAAAAATGTACTCACAGTATGCAGTTGTATTCGTAGAAATTAAAAATGTAATAGGTACTTAAACCCTCTCCTAACTTGATAAACTTTATTATTTTCCAACATTTTTTTTTTGTGTTGGAGTCGGGAGGCAATAGGTCTAACTCGGCTCTTATTAGTAACACTCATATGACGGTTAAACAAAGTACCAATACCTTTTAAGATCGGTAACCGGTCCATTTAAGTAAAGCAAACCGTTAGACATAATTAACTAAATATATAGGGACGTTCCACTATCATAAAAGTTTAACCTTTATTAAAAAAAACAACGCTAATAATACTCATAATAAAAAAACACACACACAAATAGATTTTTTATTTATATGTATTCTACATACAATATATTTGCTATAAAAAATAAAAAAAGAAAATTGTTTTAATTTCAGTTGAGGTATTAATAGGAACTGATACATATAATCATAACTTAAATCTTAGAACAAAATTTATTTTAATTTAAACAAAAAATATAATACAAAAATATAATTCAAATATTAGTACAAATAACTTGAGCGAAAGATTGGCACTCGATTTGTTGAAGAAATTAGTAACTTTATCGATGCTGATTTATTTCCTGACCATGAAATTTAATTAACAAAGACGTACTACTTCCTTAGGAATTAATGCTATTACCGCAGATCCTACATACGACAAATTGTAACAATAAGATCACAATATTAATAACGAATTAGACATATTTGTAAAAACAGGTAGCCAGAGGATGGTCAATGTATCGTTATACAGAATAGTAGGTACAGGAAAGGCAAAGAGCCTCAAACATTGAAGTAATTTAAACTTAAATGAAATATTCTCGTATCTACTTTCTACACATTTAAGAAATTACATATATTGAGTTATTTTATCAATAAGGTTACAACTTAAATGATATCTGAAATTGACATCTATTTGATACACAGTACTTATCTACTTACACTATGGAGTATGAAACTGTAAACTTTGAAGGTATATATTAAAATTGTACGTACCTTCTTCCTCTCGCGCGATTCTCAAAGCAATAAATTGTATTTTTCGTGGATAAATTCACAAGTATTCAAAAAGTTTAAATGAAATGTTATAGAAAGTTAATGTGAAGCCTACATATGCTAAAGTAAAGACAGTATGAGAAAACGACATACTGATATCGTATCGTTGAATACTCCACACGGTTAGGAATAATGGCAATTAACAAGAAATAAAGGTCACAATTTCATTTAGAAATTCAATTGTTACTTAGTGCTTGTACTTACCTATTCTACCAGCTGCTTATTTTATATAAAATAAATAACTTCCATTGAAATATGTCCCTCGTAATTATATAATAGTGTATAGTTAATTCAGTTATCGCAAAGCAAATTCAGTAAGCTTACAGCCTTTTCGCATTGAGTCATATGTTGCGCCAGTTTAGTTATTGCTTGAAGAATCGCGTGGCATTATACAGATACTACACATAGTTAGGTTGCTGCAATAAAGAATGAAATTAAATTTTAATATAAACGTGTAATAGGTATATGCATACAAAGGGTTTATATCTAAGGGTAAGCTCTACGGGGATCTCGCCGAGCCGCTACGTCCGGTCGCGGGGTGAAGGCTTACAGCAGGAATATCTCCTTCATATCACTAGAAAGATTAAATAAAACTATTAATTAGTTAAAAAATGAAGACGATAGAATATAAAAAATAGAATCATGTGGAACATTAAAGGTTTGAGATGACATGCCAAGGATCATATAATTATAGTAGCTCTACATTTGCTTCGAATTATCGATAGGTACGCCTATGTAGAACGAAAATCTCAATATATTGTTTTTATGTTTGTTTAGAATTTGAAGCCAAAACTCTTAATATGGTAACCAATTGGTATAATGACTATGCAGTTAGTAGCATCATTATATAAGCTATGAAATTGAAGAATTTTCAAATTTATATTTTATAGAAGTACTGTAATGTAAAGAAACTTACTCTATATTTCATTATTCGTGATTTCGGCTCGAAATGTACACGTTTATTTCATGCAATAAATATGCCCTCAGTGCCTGTAATATGAGTTTATTACGTTTCAATAAAACAATTTATATTTGTTCATTTTCGCCCATCATTGCAAGTACCCCGTTCTAAGGGTACACTACGTACATTTAAAGTACGTATCTAACTGTAGCGAAATTTATTTCCCTTGATTTGCACTATTTGCCTATAAGCTAAACAGTTGCCACTATTCTGAGGGTTAACTCAAAAATAAATTTAATTAAATAAGAAGGAGGTATTAAATATTTTAATTATTTAGAAGTTTCGGGCAACCTCTAAAAAATAAAAACGTCCGTGACTGGACGCTGGAAAAATATAACACGGAAATAAAAACAATAGACACACAAGTAAATCTCAATGGAAAGTACGTGTTAAAAGACCTTACTCGTCGATAGTAGGCGGTAAGTACGGCACGGGCGTGAGCCGCACGCGGTGGTTGGTGGCCTCGTCGAACAGCAGCACGCCGTGCAGCACCACGCTGGTGGCGGCGTACGCGCGCGTCACCAGCCCCGCGCTGCGGATGCGGTCCACCACGCCGTACACCGAGTAGCCCTGAGTAACAAGCCAGGTATATTATTAACTTTTTTATACTTAAACCTAACGATAGGCGGATGGACTTCCTAATATTAAGTTGTTACCGTCGCTTAAGTATCACGACTTTGCATTTTGAACCTGTGGATTACCTCGAGAGGAAGGTCAAACTATTTTAACATCGACTTAACTACTTGTCAAAATTAAAATTGTATTACACTATTGTTGATAGGATAGCAGAAATATTACTTCCTCGGGTTTCTCATCTTAACCTTCGCTATTCGTCGGAATCGCACGTGACAGGAAACCGGTAGAAATTTTCTCAGACCATATGTTATTATGCATATACAAGTAACGCAATTGGGTAAGGTATCATTTATCAGTTTAATTAAAGAAAGAATAATTCTAAAGTCTACCATACGTCTTAATAATTGTACAAGTCATAACAAATTTCGAAAACATTATGAAGAACTCAACAGGTACGATTTCTCACGAAGTTTCTCTTCGCCTTTAAAATAAGTGGTCATAAATATTGTATAGTTCGTACTTATACATTATTTTTTCGTATTTTAGTTGTATTTATGTGTTTTCACAACAATACTTATGGTAATAAAGTAAAGAAATGATATAAGTTGATGTGTTTAATATTGTGCGATTGCAATATGTTACTCGGAAAAGCATATGTTATAAAATTATTTACCTCAATTACAATCATTTTCAAAATACTGAGAGCGACGAGCATATCCTGATATCTGAAACCAAAATATTTGATATCAATATAAAAATAACGAAACGAATGCAAACATAAGGAATATGGATATTTTAATCTTATACATAACAATCTACCGAAGTCAGAATAGACCGAAGTGATAACTTCTCCGAAAGTAATTTTGGAGTTGAGGACAATCTACTTGTTTACGTATCAGAGAAGGAATCGAGTTTATATGTACCAAATTATATATACGCCGCACTTGTAGTGAAAATATTATAAAACGTAGTTTATCCCTAAACTTTAGATCGGCAAATGTGGAAATACTTACATAGCAAATCTGAATATGCGATTGCGGACGACAGCCGGGTAATCAGTTGTAATGTTGAAAACTCTGTCGCACAGTATAATAGTGAGGTACGTAAAAAAAAGGAACAGGATCTTCAGTATCATTTTGATGAGATCTTGGATAAATCACGGCCGCGCGAAACTCACGAACTGCACGCTCGATGACGCCCACTGCACTGTCAGACGGATTTATTGATATTTTCTGAAACGTCACACCAGCGACATCACAAGTTGAAGTACTAAAATTTTACTACAAATACACACATACATATTGATTACTATTGACGTTAGTATTTAATTAAGTATTTTACAATAATACACGATCCTTATCAATGTGAACGAAAAAAAGAGATAGGAAACGTACGAACAATGCATTCTACGTACGTGCTACGAATGCGCTACGATGCTACGAGCTACAGATGCTCGGACTTTTTGTAACTATAGCGCTAGGTAATCTAGTTTACGAAAATATATCAATATAAGTATTTTATTTAACTATAGTTTCTTGCGCTGAACTTGAAAAACCAGTATATTAACATTATCAAAATGAAAAGGGTGTTTTTATAGCAAGTAAATTCATTATCTAAAGATGTTTTAGTTTCAAGAACATTGACCCACCGACTCTTGGTAGGTCAATGTCATAGGCGCATATAAGGGAATTAGAGATCTTGATCTCACCTCCCCCTTTTAGAAAAGGGGAAAAATCTTCACGCAGGACCATTTTTGTTTTCTTGTAGACAAATTTCGGAAACTGTTTATTCCGCAAAATCATATTTAAATTAGCTTAAGTATCTAAAGTATGAATGACATGTTTAAAATTGCTTGAAAATAACAAGATATCAAATTTATAAGATTTATAGTAATTACAATAACTTACGTGCGGTGCAGGTATTTAACGTATTTACAAATGAATACGTACGAATTGCGTAATTAGGACATTTCGTAATAAATATATGTCGTCCTTACATTCACTATAATTATTTTTCCATCGTTATTGATTTAAATACTTGTTGATGTAAGACTCTAGCATTCTAGCATCAATAATTATTTTATGTAAATATATGTTACGTGTAATATTCGGACAAATATTTAAAAACAAGGATTATTAAATTATTTTTCTATTCCGCCTTATTATAATCTTGCAGATCTTTTAATTTAATAAATATCACGATTTGTTGGAGCTTTGTTAATTCTAATCTTCTAGAATCTAACTTCCCTAAACTCATGTTGTATGTTATGACTAGTGCATTTTCAAAACCATTCATACTCATAATTAGAACTGCATTAATACTCTTCGGTTTTCTTTATTAATTATTAATTTTAACAATTTTTAGAGATGTATCCGTGGTGATATTGCAATTATGGTTATGCGTTCGGGATTTATGTTTAATTAGGTAGGTTACACGTATCATCCGTCTTGCCTTGTAATGACGTAGCAGGTAGATCGTGTGACCGAATTTCATTGAATGATACTATCTATTTTATGTTAATGTTACAAAAAGATCCGTTTCATTGTAAATTATGTAAGCATTAAATGACGCATTAAATTAATTATGCATATTCTTCTTATTGTGCCTCTTTAATACTGAAGGTTGGTCGTTAGTTACTTAAACCTCTCATTATCTATGGCCAGGCGAAACACTTGTTCGACGGAGGTGATGCGTGTCCACTCCCTAATGTTTCTTAGCTACGACTTTTATTGGCGTCCGGCGCTCCTCTTCCCTTCTACCTTGCTCATGATGAGTTGAAGCACATTATAGCTATGCGCATAGCACATGGCTGAGGTATTCGATCTTAAGATTTTTTATGGTATGTATCAGCTGCGTACCTCTTTTTAGCTTTACTATACTACTACAACCTTACTTTACTGTAGCACTTTCTACGATATAAGTTCAACAAACAATTGAGCGGTGACGCTCCGGCATACTCCCTACGTCATCTCACGGGTTGCAACTGTGACGTGCGTGCGGTGAGGCGCCGTAAAGCACCGTGTAACGGCCCCTTTTGTATTTGTATTACCATTAACATTTGTAAGTAAACCTCTGGGGGATAGCGCTCCACTCAACAAGTCGTGCGATTCCGCAATGTGTGACAACCCTAAGCACTTTGAGTACTCTCTTTTTAACTTATTATGGAAAATTAATAAAATACTAATAATAAAAAGTGAATATTCAAACTTTAAAATTACCTTTTCTTTTTTTTAATAATCATAATAACTGTTATTCTCTTGACAAAGATAAGAAAGTAGTAAAACCAGTATTATGTAAAAAATGTCATAGTACCTGTGAGACTAATATATTTTTGGTAAATCGTGTTTCATTGAAATTATATATGGATACAAATTGCATAGCGGTGAAAAATGAATATTATTTTTCGATCTTATTGACACAATAATAAAAAAATATATGCATTGGTTATTGAAATAAAAAATCAATAAATGGTAAATTTCATAAGTATAATTATACTTATGATATTTATATTTATATTATATCTTCAGCGAATTTGATATATCTATACATAACGAAGAAGATTACGATCGGGCTATCTATCTGTTTCAGTTTATTTATATAAGGAATGATAAAACCAAAATACTCCTTAAATGACACATTTATTTCTGACTAGATAATCTTTGACTTACGCTAAAATTACCAATAAGTACATATATTTCTACATTTTATATCTACATACATTTTAAGACTTAAGTACCTACATTAGTATACATTTAAAAATTAAAAAAACAACAACAACCAGAAATGTAACATTTCAATTATGTCTTAATTTTAACAATCATTCAACAAATTGATATTTAATTTTAAGTAAACCATACGTCATTTAATAAAGATAAAAGTAATAGAAGTTTTTCTCTGTAGGTAGAGTGTATATCTATTAAACATTATTATAATGTATAAGTATGAAATATATTTATATTTAGTGTGTTTGCAGTTGCCGGTTGATCCAGTCTATGTCTTCGTAAAATCGAGGGTCGCTCACTCTCAAGGCTGCACGCTTGTAAAAGAAGTAATACCAAGGAGACACTGTAACAATGAACAAATAACGTTTACATATTACTTCTTATAAATGGCTTATAAATCATACATTACAGAATAAAGAATGAATACTAATTTAAATGGCTTTAAAAGTTTTACAGTGATACAAAGGTTTCTTTCTTTATTTTACTTCGCAATGTACTTTTTTACACATCCTCTCTCCTTTCATTTGATTTGCTTTACTTGACTAAATATCTACACTGAACTCTCAATACTATTTATTTTTACAACATATTACATGTCAAGTTATGGCAAGTCGCTACTGCCAACCATATATGTAACTATATTAAAAATATTAATCAACCTAACGCCAATTACAGATACATTACTACTCCTGAGGACCAAGATGGTCACCTCATATATGAGCTGGCATGACGACCCTTCCATGAAAACCTGTAACCTGCTGCACAGTAAAAATAGGCAGGATGGTGCTACCAGCCTGATGAAAACTTGATTTTAACATGTTTAAATTATATTAAGTGCCAAGATAAACTTACAGCATCTTTGTACAGTGGTTAATACAATTAGGATAGGAGAGGAAGTGGCTTCCGGGCTGCCCCACTTCTCCAGCAACCACACAGCATGCAGGATGACGCTGGCCACTATGTATGCAGCGATGACCGAGGCTGCTGCCCGGAACTTGCGGATCAACACCTCCACTAAACCAGCCTGGAATACATTGCAATGATTTAACTTTAATAAATATGGGTATATCAATAATGTACAAGTGTATAAGGATATAAATACTGCAACTGACTTAGCTTATAAATTTTATGTATTTATAAACTGTATACATTAATATTTATGCAGAATATAGTGGCAAAAAATTTTGTATTGGTTCAATTAACTCATGAACATCACATGCCTATAATAAATTTATAATACTACACAATACTAAGGTATGCATAAAATATAATATTGCAATGTTACTGCCTCACTCTAGAAAGAAGTGTCACGTTAGTACCTGTGTGGTGTATGAACTGATAACTAATCTTACAAATAACCGATTTGAGTCCTGCAGAATCACCATCATTCTTATTTCTATCTTATGTTTGTTTGTTTATGTTATCTTATTCTGGTTTGAATTGTTAAGGGACACTTGCTTGAGGCATTATAACGTCCTGTCAGGTAGCCATACATATTTGAAGTTAATTATCCATAAATGTGCAGCAGTGGCCTCTTAGCATGTGAACTACATGGTCATTTGCTACTTCTGTATCATAAAAAAATTAAATAAAAGTATCAAGGTAAAATATGATGCTAAATCACTTTAAGTACCTAATGTGAACATAACTGGTGAACATAACATGTTTGCATATAAAAATAATATTTTTCGTTATCCTTATTTATTTCTTTAAACAAAACACTGCTATTTTACATCATATATAAGTTACAGTTGAAATTCTTAATTACATAAAACTTACTTGAAATAAATACGTCGAGAAGAATGTCATCAGCATTATAGTCAGGGAGAGTACCAGAAATAAGTCCTGGAAACTGTAAAGAAATTTATTTATTTATTTATTTATTTAATTTAAACTTCATACCTTGTTACTATGCATAAAGAGCCTTTGAATCTTTAGAGTAAACAGTTTATTTATATTAATATACTTACATAAATAACACAAGTAAACCATCCCGGCTTCTAGGAAACAAACTCAGGCAGTTGAATATAATATCAAGAAACATAAATATCAGTTGGCTGAACAAGCAGAACGTGTATCTCGGCGTGGAAAGCTTCATGGTGGCTGATCGCCGGTAAATATGTATCGTACGTTTGAACGATTACATTGTGCACCAAATACTGTAAACCATTTACCTACTGAAACTGTAAATAATAAATCAAATCGACCGCAAATTGAAGTGACGTCAGTGACATGACGTCAAATAATATAGCCTTACGATACTGACATTGCTGACGATATATGACGTCACTGAACCATAAACACATTAAACAAATGTCATTATCAATGACAATTTTTAATATAATCTAGATAAATAGGAGCGAATCTACATAAGGTCGGCCCGTCAAAGGCACCATTATTTTAATTAATTCGACCTAAAGATATTCAATTTAAAGTTATATTTACTATCTATAAATCTATATATATTTTATATGTAAAATATACTCGTATATAAATTTATAGTATGAAAATACATGTAACCTAAATAAACCATATATTTAATAATATTTTAAAATAATCATGTATATT
>DWLI01002730.1:0-12745 GCA_018249915.1 Cecropterus dorantes dorantes
AATATACTTCTCGACCAAGCTAACTAGACGAAAGAGAGGAATGCGGTCCCTACGCGGTGCCGACTCGTGCCCCGCTCTCGTCCTAGTACCGTTTGCATCAAAACTCCCTAATCTGTTATGATTTAAGATAATAAAATAAATAAGCAGATAATAATGTATTGTACTCATTATTTTTTGTTAGAATGATAATAGAAATAAGTAAAAAAGGGTTGTTTTAGTATAAAAATATTAAGACAGAAATTTATTAAAATTTACATTTCATTGAAATCAACACTACAAAAAACATTGATATTTTTTGTCATCAGTACTCGCGAGCGTGAGAGTGACGTCACGTTTGACATTCGTCTAGCTTGATCGGGTTGTAAATTTTCGAAATATGTTTTTTTTAAAGTTAAATAAGCTATAACACTCTCATAAACGTCGAAAAATCCGAGTTACGAGTGCTTGAAATTTGAGCAGTATTGAGTGTCAGTAAACTTATTATGTTTGCGCATTCGATAAAAGTTATGGCTTTTATTGATTGATGTTGACACCAACTTTTTATTTCCGCAAACTTTACTAAACTGAGTGACAAAGTTGTCACACGGTTTAGCATTACTGACGGATGATGTTAATCGATTTTATTGCTGTTTCATCCTCAAATAAAACTGGAACTAGATATCTATTACATAATGTTATTTAATATGTTTTAAAGAGGTAAATTATATTACTATAGGGTATAAATATATTTTGTCTCTATTTATAGTGTAAATCAATTTACAGAGAAAAAATATGCAAATTTAAAAATTAACTTACTTATTTCAAGGATGATTAAACAATTTTAACCAAATAATTAATTAATAATGAGAGTCTATCTACAAACTTTTTATTTGATACAGCGTTCTTTAGTTCATAAAATTGGTTTATTAATAAAATCTAGTCGTTAAATACTAATTCAGTAATTATCTTAGTAATCAATTTTCATCAAATTTAAACGCCATTATCATTAGGCGTTAAAATTACCGAAAACCACAACAAACCGAAAGTGTAAATACCAAAACAAAAGGTAAATGATACGGTGGGAAACACTGGTTTTTGTCCACTTGACCCTGAGGGGAGAGGAGCGCAATTAAAAATTCACCCCCGTGTTTATCATTGTAAAAGAGTACTCGTGACGTAAGCTCCAGTGGAGCGCTTACACTTTGCGACTACGATTACGAGATTTATCACGACTTGACGACGAAAACGTAGTATTACCGCAGGACGATAAAGTGTTCTACGTATAACTTTACTGGCACTTGGACGTTATTGCATATTGTGGCTCCAAAAACAGTGCTCTATTGATATTTACATTCACACTTGACGCACATATAGAACATATATATAAATATCTATATCAAATTATATTGTCGGTCCCTGCTATATCTGTTCATCATTTTGTTGTTAAAAATATCAATTGTTACTTAGCGGAAATTCAAATTATATCGTAAGAATCTTTTTTTTATTATTAAATATTAATTCACGGTAAAATAAATTGAAATAGAATTTTGAAATATGTCAATTTTAGTAAGTAATTTTCATCTTCACTTTTCGTGTTCTTTCATCAATAACATTAAAATTTCATTCCATGGAATGTTTTTTTTAAGTTTACTTATACTTTCAACAGCAAGCTTAACTCATGCTCGTTCATACCGAGGTAAGTTCGGTCGCGGTGCCGCGGCGCGCGCAACAAAGGCCTTTGATGTGGCCGCATTACCGCTAGGGCTGACTTACGTGTAGAATTTCTACCTGTTCACGATTATGTCATGGTGAATTTACAAATATCATACACAAATGCAAAAGTATTTCGCTTGCCTTAGTTTGTATTTTGTTTATATTTGTATTTGTAACGAACAAAATACGAGTATAGAATTTTGTATGAGTCTGTGCAAGGTTATGTAAATCTCGTTCATATCTATAGGAGGCTGTATCGAGGTGTATCAACAAGAATATCTTTTCAGGATTTTTATGAGTTACATGCTTCGTGTTTCAGAATTTAGCGGTTACTTCTTGTATTCTGGTTTGAAAGTTTGGTAAACGAGCATACTAGGTATGTAGTATAATCCCCAGTGAATAGCCTTAATTAGGACTGTCCTACTTTACAAATGTTGATGAGTTGCCGCAAATACGTAATTGCAAGTACCAGCCTACTTACTACATTTGTATGACACTGCTCTTAATATAATTAAATAAATTATTATAATAACAACAAAACCGACTGCCATCAAGCCGTTTAGGTTGTAGAGCGTGCCAAAGAAATGGACACAAATACTTACTTCAAAAAACATTACCCTACTGATGCAGGCAGATAAAAAAATATTCTACATGTACATTAAATCAGCTAAAAAAAAAAAAAAAATATACGTGACGAATAGATAACCTCTCTTCCGAAGGAAGTCGGTTAAAAATAGGTACTGTTGTGACATCTTCTTTGTAGTTCCTACAAGGTGTGACTTGTAGTGACTACAAGGTCGTGTTCATGAAAGTCCAAAACATTATGTGTTATTTTCTTTTAGTTATTCCGGTCTTCAGCTTTATTAAGGGCAGTGGCTATAGTGAGTCCAGTGAGGGTGGCTAGTTGGTCACATTATCGGGTAAGTGATCAGCCGCGAGATCTCGTTGCTTCCCGTACCCAGCACTACCAATTTGTCCGAGGTGATCTGCTTGTCGGCGAGCGTTTTGACCAAAATACCCGAAGGTCCCCTGGTAACAGATGTTATTGGCATGTTATTATGATCATTGTGACATATACATGTATACTCTAATAGATTTTGTGTCTCGTAAATTCATCGTGATAGCCACAAAAATAGTTTAGCTGATTAAATGGACTCCAAGCGGATCGTTGGAAAGGCTCATTACGTTCGGATTTAATAGCTCCAGCTAGCGTTTGCGCTATGATTCAATTTGTCAAACGCTCGCCGTTTTATCTCCGCCAATCTATTGAAAAATCGAACAAGTCTACGTTTTCACGCTGCCTGTATATTGGTTACGTGATTGATATATTTATTGCCGATGTATCTTCTGGCTCGATTAATATGAGTATGTCTCCTTGTTATCTATCTATGTAATAATATAAAGCTCTTGCTTATCCGTTTATTACAAAATCGCGTGGAATTGAATGAACAATTTAGGTTTTTTGTGTTTATTACCTTGTACCTACAACTAAATAAAAATTAAATGTATTTTGTCATTATCACGGTGTAATGCCGGAAATATATTAGTCCCTTTTGTGTAAATTCCTTTTTTGAAGAGGTTAGGTTAGTAACCTTGAAGGGCAATATTAGTCTGAAAGTATTAATAATAATTTATTATAATTTAATTACTAAAGAAAATCTATTAAAATGCATATTAAAATAGTGCATAAAGTTTTGTCAATGATAGTATTGCGCTTAAAACTCATCCATGAGCCATAATGGCCAGTATTTATGATTATGATTAAATTTGTCGAATGTAATTCCGGTTTTATCTCTGTTAACATATTGAAAAATCGAACACGTTCACCGATTTCGCGCTGACGGTGCGATTCTGCTAACATGATTGCATCTCAAGTTTACTGTTTCCCTGGTACATTGCACAAATTATATTCTATTTTAATAAGATTATTGCGGCTGGTGAAAGACACACCTCGCGTACTGCCTTTTGCAATTCATTTTAACTTGTTGCAAAAAACACTTTTAAACCAAAATGGGAAAAATAGACACGCAATATATTGCTCAATAAATAGCTAGTAAATAATAAATATGAAAGTTATAGCAGCAATTGAAATACTTAAATAATTTATTCCAGTAAAATCGCTAAGATACCAATTAGTAAGATAGCTAATTACTTGCCAACAAAATGTTAAAACATTGCCAAAAACTAGCAAAAGACGGTTCTTTCATTGCGTTTTCTTATAGTTTTTAGTATATTGCCTTTTCAAGGTTATTTTTCCCATCTTCTTAATGCCTTTAAACAGACCAGACTTTTCTGACCTTCCTCTTAGTCTATTTGGTGTGGTATTTTAACGAAACTCTATAATAATTTAGTGATAAATAATGGTTAAGTAAGGGTCCGAAGTTTGAATCCGAGTCCATAATTTTTTCGAACATGACGTGCGTATTAAATATTAATTATTATTCTTTGATAAACAATCTTCTTTAAATAATAAAATTTTAGCACAAACACATAAGTAATACATTACTGTTTTTATAAATTAATCAATGTTATAAAGCATTAATATTGTTTATGCCTATTAATGGCATGGTACTAGCTTGTGTTTGTAAATGAGTGTGTATTGTGTGAATTGCAGTTGGCAGGTAATAAAATATAATTAAATTAATTAGCGCATCTTTACAGTGAAGAAAAACATCGTGAGGAAATTTACACACCTGAGTATTCTTTGGAAAAAAATCAAAGGTGTGCTAATTCGCATTTGGCCAGCGCGATGGACCATGGCCTCAAACTCTCTCATTCCGAGATCCGTATTGTCCAACTGCAAGACAATAATGGGTTTTCGACGACTGCATCACTTTAACTCCATGGAATAGAAAGAGATAGGAAAAAACTGATGAGAGGGCACAAACATCATCATGTTTTTGCTATCTATTGAAGAATACAGTGTTTATGCACCAGCAGGAACCCACCGCCTCTCGCCACAATAAAGGGGTTATAATTAAAACTGCAGTTGTTCACAACTGCTATAAAACTTCAAACAAGCCGCCATAAAGTCAACTGGAAGGGGTGACACACTAAACGAATACGCTTATAAAAGGGGTTGTTGTACTTTATAACGGAATATTTATATTTATAGCGCTAAAAACAATTATCTGCGCCCGGAAATAATGTTTTAATTAACGCTCACTTCATGAATGTGTATACATAATGAGGGCTGAAATAATTTTTCACACCGGTACTCAAGTGTGAATCTGGTATATTGCAAACGTCTTCCTTCTCGTATTTAGAACTAATTAAC
Source organism: Cecropterus dorantes dorantes (assembly GCA_018249915.1). NCBI lineage: Eukaryota > Metazoa > Arthropoda > Insecta > Lepidoptera > Hesperiidae > Cecropterus > Cecropterus dorantes. The sequence goes on from DWLI01002730.1 coordinate 4,970, forward strand.
ATTTCCCTTCCTGGAAACAGAAGGAGTAAGTACAGCCGAGACAAACTTTGCACTGCCTTAACCAAAATCAAGTAAAATGTCTAACTATCTCGACGACCCGTGTGACACAATACCGGTCTGACACGCAGTGGGTCTCGGGTTCGATCCCCGGTCAGACATACATCTGAATGCTGAATTTAGATTTCTGTTCTGGGTCTGGGTTGTGTATTCGTCTTTGTGTGTCCATGGTACCAGCGATACAGGAGAAAGCGTGTGTTTTTATCATCTGCGTAGACCAGCGCTATATAATCAGTCTAAGTGACTTTGTGATCTATAATATACCTCACAAATATCCAAAATCAATTCCCATTTCACCACAGTAATATATAAAGAGAATGTGGCGACTAACAGTCCTATTTCCCTCGGTTGTCCTTGATTCGCCATTTTCCAAATATTTATTCATATTATGGTACATTTATGTATTCCTATGGAATGATCGGATATTTGGAGAGAGGATAGGTTTCTGAGTGGCTATTGCCAATAATTTTATCGATTCTCATAAGTATACAAATTGCAATATATGATTTTAAACTTATATTATCGCGGAATTAATACCTTTTAATATGTTACGGGTACTCACGATATGTGGTTTTTTAATTTCTTTTCGCCGATATTTCGACCCAGTTACATGGATAGTGGTCACGGCGGCGGCGAAACACAAATAAACCAAAGTTCGGTGCGTAAGGATACAGTTAGTGTTGTGTGTCGTGATATGGAACCTATAAAAGAAAAACGAACTAGACGTAGGGTAGATAGGTTAATCTACCACTACTGCTTGTCAACGGGTTCTCCCCGCCGCCGCGGTTTCGCCGTGACCACGATCCATGTAACTGGGTCGATATATCGGCAAAATGAAATTTAAAAACCACATATCGTGAGTACCCATAACATAATAAAATATACAAATTGCATTTTTAAAATACGAGTTAGTGTAAAATTCCCCTTTTAAACGTTTTGGATAGACAGTTACAAAAGGTTCTAGTTTATTTTTACACTATATTTATTTAAGCCATTTTTCTCTCAACTGATGCAATCGAACATATTTGTGGATAGCACATCTCTTTAATTAATTAATCTCGCATTATTAATGACTCGTTTTTAATTAAAATTTACATTTAAATGAAAGAACAAGTACAATTACACCACGAATTCCTCTTCACCCTTCATCATCCTTCACGGATTAATATCATTGCTTACTATGATCCTTAATTAGCTATGCCCTGTTATTGTTAAAACTCTAATATACGTTATTTAGAATAACAATAATCATTTAAAATTACGACTGGGAATATTTAAAATTGAAACTCCTCGTCGAAAGTTGTGAACCGACTAGATAAAATTAAAATGTGTGGAAGTGCAGTGAACAATGTTCTAACTCGGCAACTTCCCTCTCGGAGCGCCGCCGCAGATTCATTTAGCAAGACGAAGGAGGGTTGGATATAAAATTAGACAGAGTAAGTTCTAGTAATTTTATAGTAGAGCGAGTAAACTATTACAAAGTTCACATTTAATAAATTCTAACACACTCAACTTTAGTCTGTATAAAGTTAAGCTGAAATAGCTGTATTTTTTGCTCCTATTTTATTCATGACATTATTTGATAACCGCTTCAAGTGTTATAGTTAAAATTCTTTGATAATTGACTTAACTATATACTATTTCTCACCGTTTATTATCTTCACGCATACCTTTTGAATTTTTCATACAGCCTATTGTTTAAAATACAAATATTTACATATTAAAACCAAACATATCTGTTATGTATACGCTTAAAGTAGCAATAAATTAGTTTAACAAATTCGTCATCTTCGACTCGAGTACTAATATAACTATAGAATGCGGTAATTGTTTTACAAAAATATTGAATAGTTGTTTGATACATTTTAGGCAATCATAGTATAAATGCACACAACGTGTTGATACTTAAAATTGGGAAACTCAACGTGAAGCTTAGATTCAATCGATTGAAAACCTACAAAGTTTATAAAATAAGGTACATAAGAATATATATTCTCCCTAAATATTGTGATATGTAAGGACGTAATGTGTTTTGCTTATGTCGGTAACATGACGAGTATCAATGGGAAATCTGAACATGAGTTGAACACGGACACCGGAGTTGGCAACCTTCCAGACATATACTGTTCTGTGATCACTTATGTGAAAGAAAAGCGATATTCGTACAATTCGTAAAAGAATATTGTTTCATAATTGTGTTAACTCAGCTTTTATCGTATAAATAATATATATTTTAATAGTTAATTAATTAAATATCAAAGTGTTGTATATCTTGCCAAACAAGACTCATGTTTAGTTAAATGTATGACAAGATACTAAGCTAGCTTTTGCCATGTAAAAAACGATTGCTATTGCCATGGAAAGAACAAGAAAAAAGGAATAATTATATTATACAAACAACATAGGCAAATCCGCCGAGTTATTAACTCAATCTTCTCATTTGAGGTCGTGATCTGATCCGGTGGTAGCTTTCAAAATATGTTGTAAATGACAATTTGTAAGAGCCCCCGAAGGCCTAGACAAAATAAAGACGTTTCATTTGCCTTCATTTTCTATACTTAATAATTAAATAATGATTTGTAAACTCATAACTCACTAGAATTTTTCTGTGCCATGGATATCATAGAAACACATAAAGACGAATACGTAAATACTCTGATTATCTGTTTGGCCAACATATCGGCTTGTCTGTTTGACAGGGAATTGAACCCGGAACCCGCTGCATGTCAAATCAGCATATCGCTCCATCACGCGGGACCTCAACAAACGTATTAAACATTGGGGACACAGAAGTAGCTTTCCACAAGCGGATGGATCAGTCTGATACAGTATGTTTCCGACCAATCCATCATCGTTGTGAGGAGATGCCATTGCGTTGCAGAGGGATGCAACTACATACCCTACAGCATATATAGTTTGACCGAAGAGATGCCACCACAACCCCCGTTTTTATTGTGTGCGAATATTCGCATTCCGGTGCAAAGGTGTAGATACTTTTCTGCAATTTCAATCTTCTCAAAAATACAGATAATATAAAACAGGCATATTATAAAAGGCCAATGATACGCTTTTGTATAAAAGACCTACTAAATCTAATCTAAAATTGCAGCACTAAAACACTATAGAGTTTTCTTAGTCTTTTTTACCGTTTGCGAAGTTCGCGATCCGTGCAGATAATGGCCGGTGGGCGATGTTCTACAAAGGAACTGTTTTTGAAATATGCCCTCTTCAGCAAACTCATTGCTTGGCTACGAGGAAGGTGCTTCCTGCTGCCATTTTGTGTTAAAATTCCTGCGATTTGTTGGTGGGAAATAAGGAGCTTTTGGAATTTATGCTTCAAAACTGTTAGTTTACTGTATTCAAGTGTAAAAATAGTTTCTTTGAAAAATACCAAACTTACCTGTAATGAAACTACTTAGTCAAACGTTTTAAACTTAGTCAATGTAATATAATTGGCAATGCAATATCGCAAAACAAAAGTTATTTTATTTATTTCATTAGTTTAATAAAATAGACGTAACGTAAATATCATATTCATTATTGGTTCTACGTATCGCGGTCGTCTAGAAGTCAAATGTTATATGAATTACAATTGATCTTCAAATCAAAACAGCTTGGGACTGAAAAATACAATAATAAAAAAAAATCCGTAATTAATTAAAAGTCAAAGTGTAGCGTATCTTGCTAAAACAAGCCTTTAGTTGAGTCAATTAAGGCAAGCCTTTAGTTTAAGCAAATAAAATATTCGAATGTAGAAAACAAGATGTTTAAAAATACAAAGAAAACATATACACCCGTTGAGTTTCTTGCCGGACCTTACCAGTTTAGGTCGTGTTGTCTAGTAGTGTAAGAAGACATGCCATAACTGACAACATAGTAAGAGGGTGCCCCCGTGGGCAACGTGGGTGGATTTCATCCACTAATTCATATAATATGTACATTTTTCATATTTATCAAGAAAGGTGGTACCCCTATTTGTACTTAAGAACAGCTACGTTATGTGCTGATTTATTTTGGTTTGATGGGTATGGTACAAAAGATATACTTTTAAGCGTTTAACTAAATTCTTAGGAGTAGCAAAACTTCTGCAGACAACCTTAGGTAAAACTCTAATCTTATCTATCTTATAGATATCTTAATCTTATAGATTACAGATATCCATGGGCAGTAGTGGCCATAAACTATCAGGTAGCATGTTTTTTTGCAATCTATTCAAACATTTTCACGAAATCTACCAAAAATAGAAAGAAATCTAGGTATAAATCATGGCGTCCGACTCAACCTGCCACGTCATTCAGCTCGGATGCATTAACAGCGAAGATGAGAACGTATAAGCTTTTATCTTATAAGACTGGCTATTATTTATCTCTCGTCAGTTATAATTCAATTTGGTGGAGTTGGCGCCCGCGCCCCGGACGCAACCCCGCGTTGTTTACTGCGGCCGAGGGTACGGTCTTACTATAAGCAGATAGCGTTTACTAATTTAAAATAGACACTACAATATTGTTTTAATTTTCTAATTTACTTTTATAAAGTTGGGCGATGGATTGATTATGCTTCAACGTTAATGTTTGTTGTAGTTATTATTTCAATGACTTTTAATTTACTTGAAATTAATGTATCAAAATATATGTAATGTACACATACAGTGGTATATGTCAATTTGCTACGTATTTTTGATAACACTGAGACGACTCATCAGTAACCTTTAATGTAGATTTCTAATACCGACTGTCCCTTTCAACCTTTTTTACGTTTTCAAATGTACCTGACAAGATTTTGTCAACCAAACCCGGTAGTTCAAACATATTTTAGGATCACAAAAAGTATAATTTCTATTTTCTTCCTTCTTCTCAGACCATTCTTCTTAGCATTCTTATTCAAAGTAAAACAACCAATACTATAAGCAATTTCTAATCAGTATTTTCCTACATCCTCTGTAACTAGGGCCATACCCTCTCTGCGGATGTAACGGTGTTGTCAGGGTAGTGCGAGGCAGGCGCCGTAAATCTGCCAGTTTATCAGTACGATGGAGGCTTCCACAACCGCCGTGGCTGATAAATGGCTAGAATAATAAGGAAACATCATGTGAATTTCTAAAGTATAATGTAAGCGAGTCTTACTTCCAGTTTAAGCGTTTTAAGATGAGTTCATATACGGAGAAATTTGAATATCCTGAAATAAGGCAGACAAAGGAATGAATAAATGTGAAATACCGGCTTTTATGGTTTGGTATTGCATTTTTATATGAGCTTATGAATGTTGTTATATTCTATTCTACTTATATGAGTACAATATAATTACTTATAATTTACTTTTTGTTATATTGAAAAAAAAAAATATGTTATTTTCTTACAAGTAAGGATAAATAAAAATAAGGACGCTTAAGATTTGACGCTTAATATATTCTATTATTTGAAAGCTTGAAAAATAGTTTTTATAATGCATATACGGTGTTTTTTCATTCACGGCATGTTTGCTTCGAAACTAAAATTATCTTCAGCGCTAACTGCTTTTTCTGACCGTCCAAAAAACTTTCCCTAAGACTGATGATCCAGGGACTAAAAACCTCCGAATCACGCCCCTGACAAGTTCCAGGAATCCTTTCAGCGACCGTAATCGCTTGGAAAAGGGTAATATTTTTTTCGGAAAACATGAACGTAATGATTTTGTTGCAGACGCGAGATGAAAAGAAGGGTTCTTGAAACGACCCAAATTTAATGTCTCTTTTTCTTAAATATAGTTTTATACTTGAATTGAGATATAAACTAATTTTACTATGCTTTCTTAAGTTATCGGAGATTATTGACATCCAGGTAATTTTAGAAATTAAAGCGCTGATTTGTGATTTCTATTATCATATCAATATCGATATGCCGTTTCTCATTTGCCGAAATACCGACCTATTCAATTCATAATGAATATTTACTAAATATTCGATAAACAAAGGGATGACTAGCAATTTCCTGGAAAATACACGTATTTCATCTGAATTTAGGCTCTCGTGTCTGCGCCCATCAGCTGTTTAGGAGTTATGGCCATTTGGAACAAGTGGTCCTGAAATTTCGTAATTAGCGAATGGACTGGTCGCGGATTGTCGGGTTGTTGCGCTTGGTGGCGACAAATTAAATTGTCCCATTTGCATAAACACACAAACTAATTTGCTAAGTAATATACCAGCAGCCGCCGTAGATTTAACTAATTAGAATAAAATGCACGATTATTCTGAAGTGTAACGTGTAACTACTAGTTAGGATAAAATATTTTTCTTTACATTTTGCAAGTGTTTCAAATAGCCAGGTTAAGTCGACAAATAGACCATTCTTGTATGAAAAAATATATGTGGCATAAAATATTGGTTTCTCCTGCTGCATAAACAATGTGTTGCTATTAATATTTTAAATTTCACTATAAATTCTTTACTTTTAATTGCATACCATGTAATAAACTCTATTGTACGCTACATTTTTCGGTATGAGCTTTATAAAAAAATATCGGAATTAGTTTTTTGTTTACATTGATACTAAAAACAAGCTCAACTTAATCGTTAGCAGAAAAAAGTGTGTGCAGAAAATAAATATTACCTATGTATGTTGTTCTAAGTATGCGGATGTGGGATACGGATGTAGCCATGCGGCCCACGTCCGCGGCGATAATGAGCCGCTGAACAAACCGAGTGGCTCCATTCAATCCTCGCCAATTTAGATCGCAACCTTTTCTAGTCTTTTCATCTCCTTTATGCCCTTTCATGGCTTTCGAAGCTTTACCTCGCCCTCTTATCATAGTTTTGTTTGTGAAACTAATGAATGCTTATAAATCCATCAACGAATACTGTGGAACCGCTTTGAAAATGTTTTCCATCGATTTAGAACTACTTTTTAAGGGTCTAAAATTAGAACAATAGAGTTTTAGGTACATACTAGTCGACGTTAAATTCCTAAAATAAAAAAGAAACTTCTAAATGAGTCTGAATAAACATTGTTCTCAGCAAGCAACACATCAGCAAAAGTTGTCACTGTGAATAACAAAGTTATTTCTGCGGTCGCTGAATAGAAATTAACATTTATGTAACCGAAAGTAACCTTTATGTTACAAATTGGAACAATAAATATTTTCTGAAACTTGACTCTTTTAATTTAGCCCTATTTTTGTTCAGTTTTAATTAACCTAAATTCTAAAAATAAGTAAGAATATATTTACAGTTTTTTTAGTAATCCACAGCATTGTTCAAAGTAATAAGGCTTTCGCTTGTATCGCTTCATTTTCGCAGTATACCAAATATGTATCGGTACTTTTCAAATTTCCAAAACAAACAAAGCTGTAATGAAAGCACGCGCGTTTCGAATCAGCATCCGAGCACAAAGGAGATGAAAGGACGGAACGTTGCAATCCAAATTGGCCAGAATTGGAAGCGCGACCACACCAGCATTTTTATATCCTCGTCATTTCGTAAGAATTGTCAATAATGATGGAATCACGTTTTCTTTTGTCTTTTGTTTCGCGAATTCGTGATCCAGGGCTATCGTGCACACTACATAAGTTTTTATATCCAAGTAATGTATGATTTAAAAATCATCAAATTTGATTTGATGGATTTTTAAACTAAACAAATACATATGTATATATCATTTAGATAATGAACTTTAATAGTTTAGACTAGTTTAGACTTGCTCGAATAATTTAAATCCCTTGGTAACATTAATCTTACATACACGCAGT
>DWLI01002731.1:0-12742 GCA_018249915.1 Cecropterus dorantes dorantes
GATATACAAGTATAAGTCAGGCCAACTTACTACAATTGGGTAATAAATTCTTGAGTGACAGATTTTATTCCGGTGTCTTTTCCAAGCGTTGTCTATTGCTACTATAATGTTGAATGTCTTTGGGTGATAGCAACACTGCTTCCAAAGTTATTAACTTGCTGTTTGAATTTATTTATTAATACAATTCGACAATAGCCACATGACTTAATTCATTATGGTTGTCTTTGGTTGCAATTCATTATCGTAAATACTATTGTAATAAATCTATACTAATATTATAAAGCAGTAGAGTTTATTTGGTTGGACAGGCTAATCTCAGGAACTACTGGTTCCAATTTAAAAATTCTTTTTGTATTGATTGATTGTATAGTTCATTTATTCAGGAAGGCTATATTTAAATATATTACCATGAGATTGATTATAAGGCTTCCATCTGAATTGAGTCCATGTAGTATGTACAATTTGTCATCAAGAACATATCTCAGGACATAATTTTCATTTTCATTCCAACCAGTTGGCAGCAGTTCACTTTTTTCTTCATGTCCTGTTAATGTGCTCTGAAATAACAAAATTATGAATACTAAGTAATTATTAAAAAAAAACACACTTTCTACACCCACAGCCTTGCACTAGCATTTTCTCCTGTGTCGTTGATACCATGGATATACAAAGACAAATACACAAACACCTAGACCCAGAAGAGAAATTTAAATTTATCATTCAGTATGTCTGGCCGGGAATAGAACCCAGAACCCACTGCGTGTCATATTGGTATGGTGACTGCTGTGCCGCTCGGGTCGTCAAATATATGAATGTTAGATTTAAAAGATGTCAATTTAAGTCTGTTTTCTGAGTGGCAATATCTAACCAGGGCTTTTAAAGGAAGAGCAAAGGCATCTTAAGTACTTACTTATGTAACATTAATGTCAAGCAAATAACATGAATATAGATAGAAACTATGAATGCTTATCAATAATATGGCCAGATCTATTGTATAGCCTTAACCCTCTTTTTAGGTGTTACATAAGTGACCAATAGTAGCGCCTTAAATCTATGTATCCATGTTTCGGAGAGCATCCTTTGTTTTTGCTGATTAAATGAAAGTTGTTCAACTTTATCATATGCAATTTTGGCAATTTAAATACTTTTTCTTTCCTCAGTAGTAGACATGGTCAGGTGCCCAGCAGTGGGCATAATAAGAGGTTATGAATCATTATTACACTCTAACTGTTAAAGTAGCTTTGTGGCAAATAACTGTTAAAGTATATATAAATATTATATACAATCAACTACGATAGAGGCATAGTGAAGTGATGTTCCTTAAAAGCACCATTCATCCTCTTCCCATAGATGTCGTGGGAGATTACTGAGGGCCAACATCCAGGAAATGGGTGGCAGCATCTATCTTTGCAATATGAACATTCACTGCAGTCACCAACACTCATGCCAGGAGCTATCAGCAAAAAAACCTCGGGAGGGAGGCCTACATCCAGCAGTGGACTTTAATAGGTTTGTTAATGAATAGATAGCAATTATTAATATGTACATTATGATGATTGATGTAGCAATGGCAAAACTTGTTTCATATTAGCAAACCTACCTCATCACCAACCCCAACGTTGCGGAATCCTTTTTTAGTTAAATTCCAATGAACAAATGCCATAAGAACATCAGATTTTCGCTTAATATCTCTCTCAACGGTCTTAAAAGTTAAATCCCAGCCGTAAAGTGGATTTGCAGCCATTTTGTGGTTTCCGTTTAAAAAACAAGTACGAATATGTATCCACCGGTCTGATGGTAAGCGCTATATTGTGGAATCCTATTTTCTCATTCAATTACTAGGATCCTAAAACAAAAAGTTAAATAAAACTTATTGTAAGTAACCGGATCAATTATTTTCTCGAATACAATACACAATTTTGACATTTAAAAAGTCAACAAGTGACATTGCTGACAAATTCGGTGTGGTAGGATGAGTTGACTTTTTACAATAATATTCCTTTCTAGCATCTGTATTTTAATAATTTATGATATAAATATTTAATAAAATTCAAGATAAAAACAAATATAATTCATTCTTATAAATTGAAAATTAATGAAGTATATTTTAAAATTTGTAATGAGTGAGTAATAAAAAATAATGATTATTTATAACTATACAGAAACACCCAAGTATTATATATTTTTTGTTATTATTTTTAATTTAAAGACGTATGTATTAATCATTTTGCAAAAGTTAAATAAAAATCGATAAAGTACCGATTTCTTCAATGTACATTGTACCTTCATTGAAGGTGGCAATCACTACAGTAGCGTAAAAAACAACATGGCGGGCAGTGTCATCTCGGGAACGTCGTGAATATAACGTGAAATAATGAATTTTGTTGTTTTAGAATATGGGTGAATATGTGCAATAGTTTATCATACATTGTTGTGGAAAGTGTTGTGTTTTGATTATATCTGTGTAATTTGAGTGTAAAAATGGCCTCGGATAAGATCAAAGTAGCCGTTCGGGTTCGACCCTTTAACAGGCGAGGTAAGCTGGTTTCGTATGTATTAGTAATAAATAAAGAAATTCGCAATCGCACAGGTGACTACGTATACTTCAGTTTATCTTTGAAAAGTCCGTGTGCCAGATAAAATTTACTGTTCCATGTATAAACATATGATAAATTTTGTAAGAGTTAAAATTTTACACCATTACAATGATATTTTTTTGTTTATTGAAACAATTTGTATTGTAAAATGTTATTTCTGAAAATTGTTATACAATTATATAATTTGAAAGTGTAGTTACTTACTGAAAGAATCTTGGTATTTGGTTCATATTATATTTATTTTATTTTAATTTAAAGAAACACTTAGTATACGAAAATGAGTATTTTATTCGTGTTATGATACTAAAATAAGCTAATAACTTGAGAAAAGAGTAAATTTAAACATAATAGTTTAAGATAAATAATACTAACAATGGCTTAGTTAGTGAAATATTTAATGTTAATAAAAAAATGTGATGAATTGAAAGATTTGACTGAAAAGTGGTTTACTTTGAATTATTCAAATGCAAGAATAGAATTCACACAGAAGAAATAAATTGTTTAAAAAAAATGAAATAGTAAAATGTCTTAGAATGTATTTAAACTATGTAGTAATAGTGTGAACAAGTAAGAATTTGCACAGTCAAGTATATTTTCTTATATTTATTTAGAATACTTAATTTACAGGTTTTTATTTTATTTACTCATATCAGATAATTTTAGCTTTATTTGATGCCAAATAATAGAAATTATGTATTTTAATATCTTTTTATTTAATATTTCATGGAGATAATTATTTCATACAATTGCTCTCCTTTAAAAAGAAAATGTTTGTAATTTTTGGCTTTATTATAATCTGGTAATTTAGATAAATATGCATCCGACTTTATAAATTAAATCATATTTCCATAGTTGTATGCAATTATGCAACAAAATACCAACTCATTAAAAACTCGGAAAAGGAGGTCAAACATTTCTTGGCACATTATCATCAACAAAATTTGCATTAAGCAGTAATTCCATGCTCTATAATTACATTTAACAAGCAGCAATTACGTTAAGAACTGTTACAGTATTTAATTATACTAAGATTGTATGCTTGTCTCTTTGTATCTTGGTGGCAAGACCTTTTATTGGTTGTTTAAAGAGGTGATAGGAAATCACAGTTACTTTATTTGCAATAACAATGATTTTTGTTTGAATTTCAAGGTAGTCATTATGTTCTATTTTATATAAGCCAAATGGAACACTCATCAGATGCCTCGCAGTTTTCTATATATGTTACATTAAAAAAGGTCTTGGCAGTGAACATCACTTAGTTCTGTTTTATCAGTTTTTTCAGATGGGCTAACTAATCTCACATTGAAATAGCATGTAAAATTTATCTTTGGTTTTTTTAGGAGACACCACCACATAAATTTCTGCTGTATAACAGCAGTGTTAAACGCTGTTGTATTTCTTCTTCTAGACGTTCCACCTTCATCCTCAGCAGTAGCAACACATATGTTACCCAACATTAGATAGAACTTGAATCACATCTGGGGTTGATTACATATATCCATGGGCAGCTGTGGTCGTCGATATTAGAAAGAAGAAAGAAAGAAATAAATAATATTTATTCACAAAGGGTATTATCTGCAGCACTACAAAAAAAAACTAAACATAAATAAAAGAAAAACAATATAACCTATAACAAAACAAAAAACATATTATAGTCTATATTAGATATAGGACAAATGTAAATACAGTATTCAGATTTGGGCTGCAGGAATCTTCATTAACTAATCTCATATCTAACAAATGATGCATTGAGGCATATCATTTATTGAATTGCTATTGTTATAATTTTATAAAATCAAGAGACATAATTGCTGCAGGTCAATCTCAATGCAATCTAAATGTTTGGTTTATTGCTACATATGGTATTGATAGATAGGTACTTCTGCAACCCTGACATATCCAGTCAAAAATTTGATCGCAAAAAAGGTATTTGGTATGGATGATACCTTACGGGGAGGATGTGAGGAAGCTTGAAACCACTGACTTCTAAAATTTTGCTGTCCTCTAGAAGGTAGACTATATAGCTTCAAATTTGGGAAAAAAATTTTTTCATTTACAATAAATGTTACTGTATTAAGGTGGTTGTTCAAATTGCAATTAACATAATTGTACAATAAATAATTTTATTCCATTAAACAAGCAGCCAATCGCAAATACGAACAATAGTTTATGAATATGGATTGTAGTTACTAAACATCTAACATTTTATCTAGTAGTTAGAGATAATCTCGTGTTGCAATGTATACATTACGTCAACACGACAATCCATGTCCAAGTTCCACAAACAGGTTTAATAGAGGTGACAATCAAATATAGTAGTTCTACGAAACTATTATTGTGTTGTCTGTAAAGCTTTTCTTGATGAAATATTATTGAAAGAGGTTTTCTGGGATTGCAATTTTGAATCGTAAAGATTTTGTATTTAGTTACCGGTTGGTATATTCGACTATTCGTTTTATATCTATTTACGACTCATTTAACAAATGGAACTGTTTTAAAATTATCATAATGGGAGTAGGAGCTCTGCAAAGTTCACGTTCCTCTATCACGTTGTTGCCGCAGTGCCATTAACCCGTGCATTGATCCGAATTAAGTGATGGTTTGTACGAAGCGTAATGTTGCCAATTCGAAGCCGTTAGGTTTGCATACGCCGTCTGCAGCGATTGTCTAGCGACTACCTAGTGGAACCGGATTCGATAGAGGATCGTCGCGGACGCAATGTCCGACCTCGGCCTGAGTCACCACACCCACACGCGTGTATACCCCATGTTTGTGTGAATTTCAAGTTCACAACAAAATAATAGCGATTGTGTGCAATATATGTTATCAAAGTGTCGTTGTGTGCGATGTATTGATTGCATATTATCGCCACTGGTTTATATAACATTAAAAGTTTTTCGCTCTACTCATAAAGTTGTTTGTCTAAACGTTTGTTTGTCCTTAATTATATTGCTCCTTATTAAGGTAGCTTAAGCTTAGTCTCAAGCCAAATTAAATTATTGTATAACAAGAATTCGAAAATACGACTAATTTTATTTTCTACTCTTGAATACCTATCGTACAGACGTAAATAAATAATATTTAATTAAAACTTAAATAATTCAAAATATTTGGTTTACTATAAGTCTGACGGACGTAAGAGAGATTTAATTGAAAGAAAAGGCAAACAATAGGTACTTTGAAGTCTAGAGAGATCATGCTTCAACTTACTATCTGATGAGATTATAGTCAAACGTGTTTTATTATTATGAAATAGGAAAAAAGGATCTATGTAAATTTCATTCGTTGTCACCGAGTACGAATGGCTTAAGTAATATACATAATTATCGTTTCTCTTATACAAGCTAAATAGGTGATTGATATTCTAGTCTGTTCCGAAGTTAATTCGCCGAACGACGGAGTGCAATTTAGTTTATTATCTCGTAGAGGCTTACGCAATTATCCTTATCATTCTTACAATCAATATTTGTTTTGATCGCGCTTGTGTTTGCTTCAAGAATATTTATATTATTTACTTATATATTTTTAAAGGAGCACTCGGGTTGCAAATTTGAAGCGATTTTGAGACCGATTTTTCTTAAAATTATTTGTTAACTGTATTTTTGGGATATTTCAGAAAAAAATGGTAAAAGTAGTATGCATACTACAAGGCTATATGAACTTTAAAAAAATTCCAATCCATAATATATGTTACTGTTTGAAAAACTTACGTCATCTCCTTGTTGATGTCATGAGCAGTAAGTGTTAAAAACGCAAATTGTCACATGATAATAACGTACACGATCATGTACACAGTTCCATTATCCTTTTAGTCATATGGATGAAATCTACATTTCATTAAAACTTAGATTCGATATAGTAAAACACGATACTTAAAGAAACAGCATTTAATGATATTTGTTACGTTTTATAATAGTTCTCTACATGTTTTTGTACTCTTCAGTTTAGCCGTAATTGTATTAAAGGGAGTAAGTTTGCTTGACAAGCAATTGTTCGTTAGTCAATACAGTTGTCTATGGAAATTCGCGACAAAGAACATGTGATTATTTAACGAAACTTGAAGCAAGTCTCGTTCTTTTGACAAGAGCCTTTCTTTACTACATAATAATTCGTTTGTCTTTTATACAAAATATTGTTTGTTTGTATTTTAATACAAAATATTGCCAGATGCAATAAAATATTTTATAGCGAATTTAATATTATTATGACATATTATTATTGATTGATAATAGTAAATGCAGATTATCATTGACTCAAGAATAGAAAGGGTGGAATGAATAATATTTTCTACCACATTGAGATTCCTTGTACTGTTGATGTCATTGAAACATGTCGGACTATCAGTGAGACTCCAATTTCTCTTTATGGCAGACCGAGTAAGCGCTAGAGTGTACGTAAGACAAGTATTATAAAAACAAAAGGTAATATATTGTTTTTCTCGTTCCCCACAGAACTCGAGTTGGGGACGCAATGCGTCGTGGAAATGGATGGGCAGCAAACTATATTGCAGTATCCGCAGTCGACACACGACAAAGAAAGGTAAGGGCCAATATATTTGCATTTTTAGCAGAGACAACGAAAGACTATTAAACGGTTGGTACATAATGCTAAGAGCACATGGCATCAAATTTGCCCATTGTATTATTAAAAAAAAGGTATATTTCTTAGTTTCATTGGGATGATTATCAAAATTTGATAAGGAACAGTCTAAAATTTTATATGTGGTTTGGGCTCCGACTCTATATATTGACTTACAGCGATATAATAGGTAGGTTCTGTAGATTTAACTTGAAACTTAAACATCAAGTAGACCACGGGACTCGCTGTTGTAAAGTTATGTTGTATTTGCTAATCTCCATTAGAAATTTATCGTTAGGACCTGCAGACTTTAAATCAATAAACGTAGAAAATATGCAGGTAGTACTCAGCATATTTTGTTCCTCAAATTTGTACAAAAGAATACTAGTAGTTTTCGTCTTAGATAAAATGTCCTTATACTAGTATTTCTTGATTCTGCTATTATCTCGATATATAGTTGAACTATTTCTGTTCGGTCTGCAAGAAAAGCTGTTACAGTAAATCACTAGTCAGATTTTGATCGGACGTTCACATGAAACTCGTAAAAGGCTTATAGGTTCTATGGAACGTGTGTCGTATCAGCCTTATGGCATAAAGTCAGGCTCCAGAAGGCATAAAACTGGATTTGTATGGATAAATTTTATTCTGAGTATTTTGCGTTTAATACTGTATTAAGTTCTCTAAAATGTTCACATATGTGTGTGATATCTACCGATACGCTATTGGTCAACGTCGTATACTAAAATCGTCCTGATTGTGAGAGGACAAACTTATTCAGCGATGAAAAATAATGAATGGGAAGATGATGACTATGAATACAATACGTTTTAAAGTGAATCTAATGAAAATATTGTAAAACTAAAACAACACTAACATTAAATTCCTTTTAAGTTTTACGTTACTTGTCGGTTTATATATAAATTTTACTTTTAGTGTAGAAAATATATCCAATATTAAATAAATGATGTTGTGTAACATAATATATATAGCTTAATTAAAATCTTTCATGTTAAGGTCACTGAAAGTAAGATAGTGTTGTGTTGAAATTTGTGCAATTGAATTCTCGACACTTTTGTTATGTGTTGTGCGATCTAAACCAGTGGAACAATTTATGAATTGTTTCATAGCGCATCGATAACTAATCTGACCTAATGAGGCGTCCTTGTGCTAGATGAAGATAAAAGAAATATACACTAGCGGAAGAGTTTATAATTAGCGTTACAGCGTTAGTACATTCGTCGGAGTTCTTGCGGAAGTATTCAGTTTATGATGCTCTTTGTTTTAAAACATATAGGGTTATCAATGAAATTGGTTTATTGTTTATCAATGAAGTAGTGAATGTGTAGCACCACCTACACATGGACATCGATATTTAACCCCAAGCCCTAACACCTTGTAACACTATTCGTGTAGCTGAATAAAAAAAACTGCATATATTCTTAAGTACTTAATACATAATTTGTACTTCCTCTTGATGTAATTCACAGTATAAATCGTATTTATCAGCAATATGAACCCGAGCCATATGAAGTTTTGTATAATTTTAAGAATGTGGAGTTGTTCGAAAAAGTTGCAGTAGTATTACCATGTCTAGATACATAACATGACAAAATAATAATAAATAATCGCTGAGTTGCGACACCCACAAAAAGAGTGGGCAGCCCTGTTCTACGGCGCGAGCACACAGCCTAGTATAAGGCGTATTAAAATAGAAACCTTAATGTGTACGTAACTGGAACTAATTGAAGGAAACTTTTGTTATTTCCTCTAATTTTCTTCATGAGTCATCGCATCGCAAAATTAACGGCATTGTCCGTTTAATGCAGATGGCCGGTCGAGATGCTCTGATTGGCGCGTTACCTCGAACGTTTACGCAAGCGGCGTATGCGCATAAACTCGGCGCTCGAGTTAAAAATGTTTTTAATTGTTGCTAAATTAATATCAATCCGTTTTTGTGTCAAGGTTTACATACATGCGTAAAGATAAGGTCCTAGGTACGCGGTTGATTCAATACTCCGTGTTGTCTGGTGTGAACGGACTTAATAAACCCTGTTTTGGCACCCACGCGAAAAGCGGTGTTGTAACTGCTGTTGTAATTGGCTAAAATATACTAACAATTCTTCAGTAGAATATAACAATTGCGCTGCTGTGGTTTTACGCTGGTATTAGATTGGTAAATTATTGTTTCAGGAAAATGAGTGCAGATAGCACTAAAATAAAAGTATTCTAGACTTAAAATGCTGGATTAATATTTATATATAGAGTTCATGTTTATTGTGTAAACTTGGTCATATGTGCACATACATTATGTGTGGAATAAAATTGAATTAACACGTAGAATTTGTCATTAGAATCATTTACCTTAATTTATACTAAACGTTCAAATGATGCTCCAAATGTTTTTGAATCGATATTGTAAAATCGAATAAGTTGATCGGCCTAAGTTCGCATCAACCTGTATCTTAATATTTCCTGACGTGACCCTGTGTCTTTGGCACCTAAAGAACCTGATAAGGTTGCCTTAATCGCCTTATCTTCGATGCGTGAAAATCGATAATCGTGTTGCGAGATTGTTTTGCATTTAGACAAAGTATATTAACATCTAATCTTGTAAAGGACAAATCCAATAAACAAGAGTAAAACACGGTTTTTATGTTTAGATTTGAAAATCATGTTAATTTGTATGTTAATTAATTTGTCGATTAGTTGTATGTTCATTTATTACTTCTTCGTCAAAAATCCAAATGTCATTAATGAAATGTACCATAAATTGTACATGAAATTTTTGTTTGATGTTTATTTTAGTTACATTTGTATTTGTGTGTAGTTCCATTTGCCACAAGATTAAGTTAAAAAAATATTCCTGCTTAAAACATAATTGAATTCAGTGTAGTGAGGTAGTAATTATTAACTACAGTTGTAGTGGAGTGAAAATTTAATGATAACGAAGCATCTGGTGTCGTTTATCTCGGACCGCTAGCCTCGACCTTAATTGCTTAGCTTTATCTCTAGAAAAAAGAACTGAAAAGCCTCTGCACTGTTTTGTTTTTTCTTTTTTCATTCGTTAAGTATTCTTATCATTAATCCGTAGTACATCAGACTCACGGGGGAGAATGATATTGAATAAGTGGACAAGTGAGAGTCGAACTCGCACAGGGAAGGTTCCGTACCACTGGTCATATAATTTTTAGTATTTGTAATTAAATAGTGACTATAAAGACGTGTAATTTTAAGTGTCTTTCTATAATATTTCAATAGGTAAACCAAAAACAACGACGAACGTTCCAATTCTTGTTTGGGCACCCCCATTCAGATTTTTTTATTTTTAGCATTTTTAGCGGCCGTACACTGTATACATTTTAAATGTTTATCTATTACAGTTCAAGATATAGAACAGATAGACAGACGAACAGAAAGTGCGGATTAATAATAGGGTCTGTTTTCACCCATATGCTACGGAACCCTGAAAACGAGCATTCAGTTCGTTATGAATAAATCCTTATTGCAAACAAGCGCCTCGCGCTCATACCTCAATGGCACTTGTGTATTGGATACGATTAAATGTGAAGTAACTCCGAGCGCGTTTATTTATTCGATGGCTGGCTGTGTCTCGTATCCGTTGGCTTGTTTGTTTATGGGTGGGATGGGTCAAGCGAAGTCAAGAGGATAAGTTGAGGCTACGGGATTTATTTGAAAATAACAATTTTGACATGTTTTATTCATTAAGATGGGCGATGGACGTTATATTTGTAGTCGGAATCATTTACTCGGATGTAAAACAAAGTATATTGAGTTAACAATTAAAATCTGAAGTTTGATAATGAATATTTTAAACGGATGTCGTTTTTCATAATTAGGCATATGTTTTTGAACCATTGAGCTATAAGTTTTCTAAAGGATTAAATGGTCAATATATAAATGAATTCTGTGAATATAACAAGTATATGAACATATCCATTATATTCTACTATATTATACGGAATAGGATTTTCATCGTAAAACTGCATATACCTACTACAGAACAATTTATTCATTCATGTACATGGCACTTAGTGTCGACATTACCTCTCGAATAACTTACCTAGTCGCATAATTAAACGGTAATGCGCCGTCCATCTGTCTGTAGATAAGAAGAATTATGGTCGAGTTGAGTTAGTTACGAGAGAAAGGACCGGCGAATGCATTGTGTAAACTGCTTAGAAATTATGCTATTCGAGGTGTTAGCGAACATTGCTTGTTCTGACTAAGAGAGTTAAGAGTTTGAAATGCCGTCGAAGATTTGACTCACTTCCTTAGCACTCTTGATTAGCTATTGATTAGATGTAATAAATAATTATTAAGTCAATATAGCGGTTGTCCCAACATTGCAAAGGTTTTATTAAACACCTATGATGTCAATAAATTCGCTCAAATGCAAGAAGTTTTTGAAAAGCATACGAGATAATAGCCGTCGCGGAACGCCTGGGAGATGTGAAACGTCGTGTTCGTACAATAAAAATGTATAAAAGAAATGATTGCGCCAGGAACTGGATATATAGCATAATGAAAATTACGCCACCTACGAACAGTTCCCCGCACCTAGGTTGAACTAACACCGCATCCCGCTTTAGTTTTGTTCGATCCTATATAGATAGTTCCAACGATTTATGACGCTATAATAAATACGGTGTGGCGATCGCCACGCGAACAATCAGTTTTACGTGCGCCTATAGATTTTTATATTAAGAAGAAAAATGACGTTACTTAAAGCGAGTTGTTAAAAACGTTTAAGTATGAATTTATTAACTTCATAACGCATCTGTGATGGACTTCAGATAGAAGCCCTATTTTATATAAAGTTGCTTACAGAGGTCCATGGATGGCTGTAACCATTAACCATCAGGTGGATTGCATGCTCGTTTGCTTCTTCAACCTGATAACAAAAAAAAAACATCTCATTGCTTCAGCGTCGTGCAAGTTAAATATTTTAGTCCCTATTAGCATAAATAATAACTTAAATGCTTCTTACATTTCACAATTTATTAAGAAATTTTATTTAAAATATGCCTAACTGTGTATTTATAGCAAAAATAATAAAATTATTATTTATGCTACATTCCATCCATTAGCCCTTTGAAGTTTACTACTTTACGAAAGCCCCTCCTTCGTCTTTTCCTGTGGATGTCCCACAGGAAGAGAGGGTGTGGTGCTATTCGAGACCAACACCACACGGCATCATATTACATTATAACTACTTATTTAAAGACAAACTGGAATTTATTCGTACGAAAATATACATTTTAACATAAATCAGTCGCTATATCGTCATATCAATGAGTCACTGTCATAGCACCAATGACATGCAGTAACATATTGGTATTTTCCAGTAATAAAAGTTTTAGTTTTGTTTTGTTACAGTAAATTTATGGAAAAACTTTGACACATTTATAATACTTTTATATGAGACTAGGTGTGCTACGCGGTTTCACCCGTTACTAAATAAAGAAAATAAACAATTATATAGCCTTCCTCAATAAATGGACTATTCAATACAAAAATATTTTTTAAATTTGAACCAGTAGTTCGTA
>DWLI01002732.1:0-12738 GCA_018249915.1 Cecropterus dorantes dorantes
GAGATTAGTTTGCCACCGTTAGCCACCCTTCAGACCAAAACACAGCAACTTAACACTGCTATGATTAAGCAGAAATAGGTGTGGCGGTGGTACTTCCACTTATTTTTGTACAGAAATGGGACTTATAATGGACGTTTCTATTTATTACTTCTTACACATAGAAACGTATCACACCTTAAACCTGTTTTTTTAATAAATTACTTCTTAAGGACACGAGTTTGCCTGCTAATTTGATATGATTGTTATAAGATCAGTAGGTACAAGTATGTCGCAAAAATCATTAAAATTGTTTCACATTTATTAATAAAAATCTTATTTATATTATATACCAAACAACCAAAACAACCTTTGATTGACATTTGGCTTTGCAATCAAACCAATCAAAGTCGGTTTGTAAAAAATCATTTTATTTTCCACGGCTCATTTTATACTGGTCAAGAATTCGTGAAGTGGTCGGCGCGATCGGTTCCCACGCGTGTGCTTTACCATTCGGTGGCTTTTTGCGCTTAACTGCTTTTTGGGGAAAAAACCTGAATACAATCACGTTTTCCATTCAAACCTTTTCTACAATATGACTGTGATTGGATGCTGCGATGACGGAAATGAACTGTGCAACAGATTATGAATCATAGGTTTTGTCAAGTGCCTACAACAATAATCTGGGCCGAGTTATTCAAATTATTTCTAGACTGCCTACTTCACTTTAAATTGGTTTTATGAGTCAGTTTAATTTACTGTTTATAATAAAGTATAGCAATACGTTAAAAGTATTAAAATACTTCGTATATAAAAAAATAACATAAGCAGTATTTAAGATGTGGAAATATGGAGCATGCATATTTTATTTTAAATGCACAATGGCTTTCATTACCTATCCTATTGGGTATGAAAACTTTTAAATGAGTGTTTATTAAACCGTTGAGCTGATTACGGATTAGTATTACGGACATGTAATACCGTACCGTACAGACTAATATTAATCCGAAATCCTCAAAGAAAACCTACATTTTCTACAGATGTCAAAAGTTCTTCAATCTCATAAGATAAGAATGAAATTCCACTCTACTTACATCTTCTCTATTCCACAACACCTTCTCTTCTCTCCGGTCTCTATTTACTACATTAATTAACCCAAGAGTCACTAAGGATTTCTAGACAGACCTCGAAACATAAAATTCAGTCATTACATTTGTCTCAGTACGTCCATAATCAAGTTCAAAGTAAATGAAGGCCTGAAGCGAGTTCCCAAGTTTTAATTGAAAGTCCTTAGAACATTGTATATAAAGTGTATTTATAATCTAATTACACCCCATACTGTGCCGGCAACGTTGGCGTTATTAGATCAAAATATAGCTGTGTAGTGCAATACTGAAATGTGGAATTTTGCTAAGTTTTATTTAAATTGTCTTGTTACTTAGTTATAATGCGATCACAATTTGCAGCCGAATATTAAACCAGATAATCCCATTTAGTAGATATTGTACATACATTTAGTTCGGATGACAATGCTGGATAAATTTAGTGACGTCGTTATTAATCTAAAATGTCGCCTTAAGATGACAGATCACTTGTATCATTTTATATAAAATAAAAGACTTTCTGAGAAAATACCAAAAATAAAATGACTTTTTAATAAAATGATTTTTTCTGTCCGCGTTATAAATTGCTTTATTTACGATTATGCTACGATGTCTATTAAAGTTTCTACGATTATATTATACTTTAATAAAATACTAATAAATACGATTCTGAGTTGTGTTGCATCGAAATTAAGTCAACAAATGAACACTCTTTATTTTCATTAAATTCTGTCAAATTAAGATATTAAAATAATAAAGGCAAAGTTAATTAAATTAAATTAAAGTTTTACTTTTACAAACTCTGTAATTAAAAAACTATGTGCGCCAATTTACTGCATTTTAAAATAATGTTGTGCCATAAATAATTTACATTGCTACGGTCAGTAGTGTTAATTAATTTCCTTTGGTATGATTGTATATGTAAACATACACTGTACTATACTACATATACACAAAAATCGATAAATCATTTTTTTACAATCAAAACCGGTATTACGACTATAGCTCTTCTGAACTCCCTATCAATTTATCTATCAGTTCCTTGAAACATCCATTAGCTACTGACAATGTATAGCTACCACGCATGCAGTAGCATGCATCGGACTGCCTAATTACACCTCCTGCTGAGTTGAAGACATCGACCATTGTCAAGTACGGACATATTAGATCATTCCTATTAATGTTATGGCATTGAATCTGCGTACCTATTCGCAAGTGGAAGTGCGCAAGTTTTTTTGTGTGCTACAAAAAGACGGAACAGATTGTGTTTGTTTAATTTATTTTTAAATTTGACTATATTAATGAAAATGAAAATGCTAAGTGAAATAATATTGTAATAATCATTATTATATTAATATATAAGTTCCACCCAATGGGTGTTGAATATATATGATGAGAATGGGCATGAGAGTGATCCACATTTCATGTGAGTTCAAAACCTGTTGGTTTTGACAGGTTAAGGTTATGAATTATTTCGTATAAAAAGACACATTGGCTAAATGATGTGAAGTTCGGCCTTTGTAGCTCGAATTATGTTTTATAAAAACATCTAAGTATGTTCAATGATTACGTGTCTAAAAATCACAAATATATGTAAATCCCTGATAAAATACCGTAAGAGTATATATAAAATTGTTAAAAGGGAGTCAAGCAATGGTGATCGGTGAAGAAAAGACTTGTAGACTTTTCTCTTGTATCATTATTTTTTTCTTCCCAAACACTACAGTAACCTTCGTCGAGTCGTAACCCTCCGCTCTGAATACCCTCCATGGGATATATTAATGATGATAAAAATCATCGTGCAAGGATTAAATGCTTCTACAATACTGAGAGTACCTACTACAAACATAACATACATACTATTGTAAACATAATTGATAGGACGGGCAAATCTGTTGCAGACGTTCGTAGATTTACAGCAGACGTTTTGATAGGCATTATATCATTTCCGAGGAAATTCAACTGAAGTTAGATTGTGTTCGCCTTGAGACTTGAATTTGTTCTGAATGGAGCTTTATCAGATACGTAGTTTGACTGCAAAACTATCACGGCTATTCCTATTAATGATTTATGACAGCAGTAGTGTTGGAAGCGGCAGTGTTACTTAAAGTGTTCTGGTTTGAAAGGTATGACGAGAGAGACACTTAAATGAGTGTACCTTAGTCGTCAGGGAAACCCATGTATCCGAGGCATGCTACCTAAGGCTATCTCTAGTAGAACTCCAGCCATTGATTCTAGATGTCTATGAGTGGCTAGACTACGTACCATCGGGTGGAAAAGTTACGACTTTTGTTTTCCTGCTAATTTCTACTATACTTTACAAATCTCCATATATGACGTCTTTTAAAGGTGAAAGAAGTGATGAAGAAAACTCATATTCTTCTCAAATGAGTGTGAATTTATCAATAATTTGACCAGAGTCGTGAAAAGTATTAATCTTTTAAATGGAAACTGATATACAAGCACAATAATAATAATATTTAAAGAGTGGCTGATGTACACGGCACCGTCTGCTTAGGTCATGTTTACCACGGAAAAAAATAATCCTATACGTTGATTCAAGTCAAACTGTGTATTTAATTTCTTTCAAATAGTAATTAGTTACACTAACAAACATTCATTGAGCTAACAAACTTTTGCCTTCATAAAATTTCTCCACAATTATTTACATAACTAAAAAACTTTTATTGTGCGTTTGGTTATATTTTCTACACATTTCTACAGCTTCTCCAAGTTGCAATTTATTTCAGAACTTCAACACGGCTAGCAAAACGTGAGCCTAACTTTTACTTGTTCAGGCTTCCATTATTCGCATTGAGCAATTTAAAAATACACAAGCAAATACTTAGTATTTACTTCCCTATTTTTCTTCATAAAGTTTTATAAGTAGCAAATGAGATGAATGGACATCTATCACCAACTCCACATAGAACAGAGGTTCTCCCTGAAATGAGTGTATAATGTATACCTGATGCCACTCCAGAGGATTTAGATAATTGTCGCGTATTAAAATCTCTTTAACGTTGATGCCTCTCCGATCGTACCATACTATTTTTAACATCTTGCAAATTACCACGTATAAAATATTTTATTGGGATACTATGGGTTATTCCGGTCGATATCTAAACAGTAAACTCCACAAACGTGGACAAATTTGCACGACAAACCAGTCACGGACGCAATTAAAGTGACATACAGATTCTATAGACACTAAAAAATCTGTTCTAACAAAAGCACGATATCTATTATAGTCAAAACTGGTGACAATAATACCAATAAACCAATATCGCCGCATTTTTTGTGTGATTTTGAGATGTGCTAAATAAACGTTATGAGGAAAATGTAGCGGTTCGTGAACAAATGTTTTTTGACTCTTCCACTGTCGTCTTTTGAGGTCTAGGGCTGGATTTAGGCCTAATGGGTGTTGTTGTAAATAGCCACTGTGCCAGGCATTGAACTCATTCATAGGATATATGAATTGTATATCTGGTTGATATTTATTTACCGACTCATAGTTGGCCAACATGATGTACTATGGCCTTATTTAAATTAATATATAATCTCCCACAATCCTAATTATTTTTTTGCATGATTTTTTTATGGAAAACGTGAATTAAAAAATTTGTATAGTATATTATTGTTTCAACCATAACTAATACTGACTTGACATAGGACCTCCAATTAACCTGTGGCTGACTTAAGATGATCTTAAGTCTGCTCTTATTTGGGATTAATAACAGTGAATTGACCTACTTACTTCAACTTCAGAAAGTAGTAGGTTTTTAAATATATTATAATAAAGACACAAAACAGATATACTTCATTGCAATCATTTATTTTGGAAAAACAGTTATTTTACAAAGTGCTTATGTATTCTAATAGACTTATTGGTGTTTTATGTTACGTAAAAATAAATACAACTTAGTATAAAATCACAATTCCAAAAGTTTGAAGTTATTATATAGAAAATCTTACGTCTATATACAATACATACATAAATACATCATGTAAAATTCTATATTAATAGTCTATCGCAAACATCTTTCGGCTTAAACTTAGATTCAATGTAACAATATTATTAGGAACTAATTAATTTACTAATTCTATGAAGTAACTCAAATAAAGCTTTATAATACAATGAGAAATATCTTAAAACTAATTAGCATTATAGATACGAACTTTTTGAAGGCTTAAAAAACATTTTTTCGATTTAACGTAAATCTAGATTTGATTTATTTATATTAAAAAATTGTATTCAAGTTACATCACGTTCAAAAAGTTTTATCTATATAATTAATATTTATAAGTATACATAGTTGGTACAGTACAATTGTAAAACTTAAGAAAATAGAATCCTATTGAAATACATCCAAACAGTAAAGGCACGTAGGGTATAGGATATGTTTAGATTTTCTGATATGATTGTACATAGATCTATTGTTATACTATGTAAGCTCACGTGAACAACGTTCTGTACATTATTTTTATTGCCACTTTACTTTATGATACAATTAAAGTTATTTAGTAATATAGTCAGTGTACTCTTCCCATGTCCATACCACCTAGTTGTCCTAAGTATGGGTATCCAGACTTCGCCTCGGTAGGGGAGTGAGCGTGAGAGGCATAGTGCGAGGTATTCGTTCCGAAGAATGAACTGCAACAAAGAAAAATATTATGAATACACAGTTTATAAAAAACACAAGAACTCTTACTTATAAAATATGAATGGATTTCAACATAAAATAACAACTTCATATTATAGAACAAGGACATAATAAATTAACTATATACTAGTATATGGATTTATAGGCTTGTCTAATTTATTTTTACATTATTTTAAACTTTAACTTATATTCCAAATTACAATTGGTGTAATTGTTCTAAAAATCAAGTGTATATTCTTACTAAAGTGGCGTTAATAAGTT
This sequence comes from Cecropterus dorantes dorantes, assembly GCA_018249915.1. Taxonomy (NCBI): domain Eukaryota; kingdom Metazoa; phylum Arthropoda; class Insecta; order Lepidoptera; family Hesperiidae; genus Cecropterus; species Cecropterus dorantes. The sequence continues at coordinate 6,005 of DWLI01002732.1, forward strand.
TATAACGAAGTAATCACGATTACGACCAGAATAGTTAGTGAAAAAGTCAGAAAACAATTACCTACAGAATGTTCATGGTTCTAATAAAGCCTTGAACATCCGTCTACGTACTCCACGATTATCAGAAAAATAGTATTCAAATATTTGTAGCTCTTAAAATGTTACATAAAATATGCGGCAAATAAATTGGTGTCAATAAAAACTCGGTATAAATAGTAGGACAAACATTCAAGTTTCGATTTCAAAACAATTTAATGGGTTTATAATTTAATAAAACTTCGATTAAATCGAATGAGATAATAAATTTTGCGGTCATTAGGTAATCGTTCGATAGAGAAGACAATAAGTAAATCGATTGCTATTTAGACGGTATTCGTATTCGTGACCCTGGAAAAAAAATCCCGTGAGCGTGAGAGCGGTGTTACGCGCGAATGAGTGAACGAAATGAATGAATACGCAGTGAGTTATAATTGATATACGTATCGATCGAATGTACCAGACGCTGAGAACCTATGAAGCATAATAATAAGAGTAATCATAGAGCAAGCTTCTAATAATCTTCTAATGCTGCATTGTAATTGTTGCTTAATTTTGGCCTTCCGGAGTGCGTAATGGCCGGAATGATACGAGTAAAACTATTTAAATGTTAATTTCATGAAATCGAGAGACTAAAATATTTTGAGTTCACTCAGAGTACAAGCGTTAATTATTCCATTCTTTTTTACATTCTTTGTACAATGTTGTGAAATTAGAAATATGTAGCAATACTTTATCTTTATTTCATTATTTTAGCTTTATCATATATAGATTCAAATAATAGATCTAACAAAACAATAAAATAAAGAAAATATTTTTTACAAATAACTTTATTATAAGTATTACTTTTTTATAAGTAAACTTTCATAGTATGCGTCTCATGCGTCTTATACAAAAATGTTCCTATGTGCGATCTCCTTAGGCACCTTGCTCATTACGTAGCAATTTCACTTTCTCGCGAACAAACGCTGCCTTTTTAGAAACCTTGCCTAATTACGTTTCATGTTAGGTACAAAGCAGGTGTATGAGAAATGCAATCAGATTCGCGATTAGCGAGCGGAGGATATCATTATTCATTACCGAAAGCTGCCGGCAATAAGTGGAACGGAGCACGCAACAATTGAGTTTTCCAACGTCTCAAGTAATTAATCAATTACCTAGCCACTTCATTGTTTGCTGAAACTTTGTTGCTTTGGTCCGGTGAGCGATAAGTTAGTAACGTAAATTAGAAGTTTCGTAGAAGTAGGTATTTTAATATAATGTATACTTGCGATATTTGCTGCTGATTATAAGATTTGATTGTAAAATGCTATTATTGCATCATCAGACAAACATACTACGTAATACTCGTATATAGGTAAATTTAGTCGCTTAGCCACCTATCCATCTATTAATTACAAATCCCAACTTCTTCTAAAATCATCACAATGACATGCAGTCCACCTGATGGTAAATAATTACACTAATTAATATTTAATTCTGAGAGCATAAATATAAAGCAGTAAATTTTAATTAAAAGTAGCTGTCACTTATAATCATCATCGGTACACGCGTTGATCGAAATGAAAAAATATTTATGGGTCTTCAAAAGGTTATATGCGTAAAGAAACTATACGAATAGACAACCACTTTTAGCTCTGTCACCTGTAAAAACGAGTACGAGAAGCATCAAATCTCGAAACTAGAAGTTCGATTCAATCAACTATTTCAAAAGCAATTTCGTTCACCTGCATCCATCAATCACTATTGAACGGTTCGAACGAATCGAGCTGACCAGAGGTTCAGCCGAGTGTTTAGGAAGTCGAATGCAAATAGCGCAGATAAGTTTTAATACCAGCTGTGGGCCAGTTTAATGGCTAGGTTCACTACACTAATGTCACGTTCAACCAACATTAATTGCGAACGGCGGCTACAAAGCAATACGTTTATCTGTTTTCCGCATATGCATTGTGCTGTATGATCGTGAATCGGTTCACATAACTATAGTTCAGAAAACCTTTCTAACGGTAAAATGTGTGCTCGCTTTATGAGTCCTTACTGAATGTAGTTCTAAGCTTCGACCGTTCTGACCTCGGGTTTAATGCATTTACGAGAAATTGCTTTACGGTTACTTTTCCGCTCCTGTAAGCACTGTAAGATGCATTATACAAATTAGACTTAGACCTTAGCTTAGACCTAAACTTTTACTAATAAAAACTGCTCATTTATAATACATTTAATTAAAATTACACTACCGTGTACGTTGAACAACGTAGAATTTTTTTTTTAGAAGTTGGCTAAGAAGACATAATAAAGTGCACTCATAAATTTCAGATGGTACTTTTAATGAAGTAAAATTCCAAAGGCGTAATTTCATAATTGTTTGCAGGCACCTCTTAGACGTAACATAATGTTAAGCGATGAAAATTTATTTACAGCCAATTGCCACGTAATTACTAACTACCAGCAAGCAATCATTTGTGTGACAAGGACTTCTTTAAAACCACCATTTATGATCATTCAACCATCGATGCCGACAGATTTATGACAAACGTTTAATTACGATCTAAACAAAGATGGCCTATGAAATAACAATTGTATTTTTTAAGGTCTCTAAAATTATTTTCATATATCAATTTAAATTAACTTTGCGCACTTTACACCTCAAAGCAGCACCTTAAATCAACATATAAATATATGTAATACCTATGTATAATAATAACAAGACTCCGACACTTTATCTCTGCCTTTCTTCAATTATAGCTTCTCTCATATCTAAATAACGTAAAAGTTGACTATGTTAATAATCGTAGTATTAAAACAGCCCTTTTAATTAATATGAAATGAACTAAATAAATGTAAATCCAAATACGCTAAAGTCAATTCTTTGATGTTACGTCAATCGTGGTTACCTAAACAGCTAGATAAGATACATCACCATATAAACGTAGTCAACCCATATGTTATTAGAATGTAACGCATTGTGCTAAGAAAGATATTGTGTGTGGTCCAATGCAAGGTTTATAGACGTGCTTTGTCTCGATAACACAGATAAATGTCTGCGCCGTATAGAATACCGACCGACAATGAGTTTGACACACTCTTTCGTAAAACTCACTGTGACAGACGGTACACACGTGACCTGAGATTAGAGTTACGAATTTTAATGGAAATTGGTAATTTCTTAATATCAAGCCAATCGAGCTGAGGTACGTGGGTAAAAATTCAATTAATAATCGATCAAAAATGTGTATAAAATTCGCAGCCCTATTGCGTTCACGATCCGATCGCCGTATTACGAAGAGCGGCCTGTAATAACTACCCGCGCGGCGTATAATGGCCGACTTCTTACACTCTTAATTGATTAGCGGCCGCTCCGACTAATGATAAAGGAAGGTGCAAAGAAATAAAATGAACGCACCCCGATTTGCGATCGAGGCCCACGCCTGAACGTTACGCCGCAAATGAATGAGCCACCGTTGAAACAACTTCCGATAGATTATTGCTTACACTCAACAAGCGATACTACCTACACGTACCCATTTGCGTTTAAAAATATCAAGTCGAAAATCGATTAAATTGCCTTTAAAACAGCATTTTGTTTTTCTTTTTTATAAGATTGAAGTAGCGTTGTCATTTAGAACTAAGTTGGTCTCCTCAATTGTACTCACACCCTTCCACGTAAACGCCGAAACGAAAAGAAATGTACTCCAAGACCTTTAAGTCGATGTCAGTCAAAGGTCAGTTTATTATAATTGCATATTCATCTTGTAAATCCAAGTTGGAACGTAAGTAGCTAAACATCAATTATTCATAAAGCTCTAGCTCGCCGCAAGGGATTATAGAGACATTAAAGGTAGCATTTTATTAATAATTCAGATGGTCTATTAGACCTATTTTGTAATGGTATAATAAACTTACCTATAATTTTCCGGCCATGCGCCTACTTCCGCGAGCTTATTCTGTGGATGACCGCTCAGTTGCCTCGAGGTCCAGTGGTTATGTGCCGACATGGCGTGATCTTGCTTCGCGTAGTCTCCATAACCGTATGGATGGGGCATCGCTTCCGTAGGCGTTGCATACGTAGAATGTTGGTAAGTAATTCCACTTGGCTGGTTGCTTGGACTTGCTGCTGTCGGGCTCGAACTAGGAGGAGTGGGTTCGGTTGGTGCTTGCAATGGTGTGGGGATTTCCGATGAATGAGACAGTGGAGTCAGGTTTCCAGATGAGAAAGAGCTGGACGTAGGAGGGTGTAAAGACGAAGCCGCGAGAGCCGACTGACATACAGGAGCAGTTAATCCTGATTGATGGAGAGATGGAGCCAGAGCTGAATTCAGTACGGAACTTGTGCCCAATGCAGATGAATAAGACTGTTGCCAAGAAGCGCATTGCGCGTTGAAACTTGTTGGAGGCTCATATTGTTGATGGACTGACGGAAAAGCGGATTGCAAGGACATTGTATTGAAGGCACTTAATTGTTGCGAGTTCAGTTGTTTCCTGAGGCGAGCTCTTCGGTTCGAAAACCATACCTATAAAAGAACCGATACATTAATCCTCTTGTTATTTCTAACAACATTCTTACTTTAGAATTTTAATCTGGATAACAAGATTTGTCTCTAAAAATAGCATCGTTTAAATTGTTGTTTTCAAGAGATTAAATGATAATCCTTTAGACGGCAAACGTGAAATGCATTTAAGTAGAATAATAATAACATTAATCACTTGAGTACCAAACCAATAAAAACGAGTACTTAGATCATTAAAAACGCCGTAAACTCACTGAAATAATAGTATTAGGTAATTACAATGTAGAGCAAACTCGATTACATTTCGTTAGAGCAATTATTAGGGGCGATTAATTCGACAAAAAGTGGTAGAGGAACAGTAGCGGCAACATGTGGTGGATCACTTACAATGTTTTAATTAATTATGTTGGTAATTACGTTATTTTTACGTCACGCTGTTTTTATGGGCGGGGAGCAAATGCAACAATGATTTGATTACGTCCTAGTGTAATCAACTACACTTTCAAATTTTGTAAGAAGTTACACCGCTTCCTATTCAGTTAAGGGAATGAAATAAGTTAGAAGGGAGGTCATTTGAAATTGGAAAACAAATCGAGAGAAATAACAATCCTTAGTTGAAACTTTAAGTTCAAATAAAGAAGTTTTGAGTGCTTTTTGTTTATACAGCTTCGATATGACATTAAATTAAGTAGAGTCTAACGTTATTGAATCATTAGAATAAATATTTAATGAAACTATGAATGACCATTAGCTATTAGCGTGACAATAAATGTTGATAAAATTTGATAATATAAGAGCATAGAAGAGGCAATCTAACTTCTTAATATTAAGTAACGCATCTGTGACTTACTTCTGAAATTTTAATACGAGTACTATTTGGGTTTGACTTCATATGTTCACGACTTACAGTGAACATTTACTATCTGGTACCATCGGATGAACTGCACTGTTTGCTCTTCAATTTAAATAAAACGTACCTATGGCTGTACATGCATACATTTATTCCTTACTATGAAGATTATCAATATACCTACAACGCTGCTTAACTTTGAAAATCAATAAGATACTAGACGCTGTGCTGAGCCCTCTTCATACAAAACTATATAATGATGCAGTCTTATTTGAAATTTAGTTACCTGAACTCTAGCCTCTGTAAGCTTAGTTTTCTGTGCCAACTCTTCCCGCGTGTACACATCAGGGTACTGAGTTCTTGTGAAAGCACGCTCCAAGGCCTCCAGCTGGTCGCCAGAGAACGTGGTCCTGGACCTTCTCTGTTTCCTCTTTAGTGTTATTCCAGGCTCGGACTCAGTATCAGAATCTTCGCATGATGACGGACCTAGGAACAATAGAAAAAACACTTTGATATCTAGAAAAAATGTGAAAATATAAATAAGTATGTAAGGCATTGCAATTTTGTAAAAGTTTCGTAATAGTCTCTATATATTTATTTGTGTACTTAAATTGAAATATATAAATCTATACTAATATTATAAAGCAGTAGAGTTTGTTTAGTTCAACGGTCTAATCTCAGGAACTACTGGTTCGAATTTTTTTTTTTTTGTATTGAAGAGTCCATTTATTGAAGAAGGCTATTGTTATATAATATCACGCTATGCTTATTTTTTTTTTATTTAGTAGCGGGTGAAACCTAGCACATCTAGTTTTAGTATAATTCTATCTATACTTTGAAAATACTGTATTCCATTGTAAAATTATATTTAATTTTCAAGTTAACTTCAGCTTTATAAAAGTATCCGTAATGTGACTTTTTGTTTCACTGGCTCTATCATTAACTACGACCGTAGTGCTACCGGCCACACGCGCTCCCGATTAAATTGAATCCAACCACATTGTATTGCATATAGAGCCTTCTAATGACTTTCAATGGCCTTAGTAAATATTACGCTATATTGAAAGTTTTTTCAATTCTATTTCAAAATTACGAATGAAAATTTAATATTCATACGTTTTGTGGTTACTTATGTGCACTAAGAGATAAAGAAACAGATCATTCTTTTCTTAAGTTAATTTATTTTGTTAAGATATTTTAACTGAGGCAAAAATTATTTCGCAACATTGATCTACCTAAATAATATTTTCCACAGAACCTAGGTTCCAAGTTGCCTCGAAATTTTGGGTTAAAAAAGCAGGTATTTTAAACACAGCCTCGCGTCTACGCGAGCCATTGTATGT
>DWLI01002733.1:0-12737 GCA_018249915.1 Cecropterus dorantes dorantes
CTGCTTGCAACGTCTTGCATGCTCAGCATTACATGTGAGGCGCGAGCTCATGTTACTGTAGGTATCGCGCCGCTACACACGATTTAAGTATTAATCTAAATACTCATTTTAGATGCAGCGGTTTACTTGTCTTTTTCCATAAATTTACAGTCTTAAATATTTGTACCTAATGTCATTATAGATACGATTACGATTTTAATGAAGATATTTCAATGAAGAAAAAGCTAATTAATAATAACTTTGGAATGAAAAACAACACTTCATTAATAAATCATGTAGTTTTAAAACTAAATTGAATAAATTTGCAGTTGACATTATTTAGTAAAATATGGTATTATTAGTAATAAATATTAATGTACTATTGAATGAATTGAATGATTATTATCTCATCAATATATTACAATATTAGAAGATTCGTTATTAATATTTTTAAATAGGTATTATAAAAAATTTTGAGAGTGGACAGATGGCAGTTTTTACTCAATTACACCAAAATGGCTAATTCGATCTGGAAGCAAATCCTAACATTTATCCTGAAAAATATACGACATAGATTTCCTTTAATTTTTTTCAAAACAAGGGTTCAACGTTTTCAAAATTTTAAATAGTGACAGTTTAGTGATGCAAAATGACATAGAGTTTTTATCCTGGAAATGCGATGTCATGTGGGATAGCATTGTAGTGGGATAATTGTGCCCAGTAATTTAAAACGAGTAAATAGTAGGAAATTTAAATATTACGTCAGTACCAAGAAGAGGTGAGGGATCTTTGCCTCGCGAATTTTTGGTAATATAGGATTTTTAATTTTAATTATTTTTGATTATTTAGGGATATCCCCACATGTATAGCTACTCAAAAAATATTTTATATATACAAGCCGACCAAAACCTATACTTATCTTATGTATTTAAACCTAATAAAATAATTAATTTACCAGGAGACCCGCTAACAATTTAAAGAAAACCTAATAAAGATACCTATAATTAATAAATTAATTAAATGAGCTAATTAAATTATGTGCATAGGTAAAAGGTGTAGACAAGTAGAGCGTGGATAGATCTATTCATCTAAATAATGGCACGTTGAAAGATGAAGTCATAAATCTTAAGTTGACATAACAGTCATGATTCTAGATGCAAAATAACTGATCGCTACATATGCATTACGTGCCAAGTTCAACTAATAATAATCTTCTATATATAGGATGCCATTAACGAGTGCTTGCTGAGAATTAGGTGAATGTGGTAAATATTCTAAGGTAATGGCTACAAGTTTGCATAGAAATAGCTTATGTCGCATTTGGCACGACGTCAACTGGAGACATGGCGGTAAACACCGACAAAATATGACATTTAGAACTTTGTAGTCAAATAAACCACGGGTGAATTATCGTAAGTACAAAGGAGATGTGCGGAGGCCGAGCTATGCTCGACCGTCTTCAAAGACTACACTAAATCAATTCGTATAACAAAACACACCTACGTATTGTTAACGTTATTCTGACCTTATAAATATCCAATAGGCAAATATCCTATTATTAAATTAATAGGATTTTCTCCTGTGTCATGGACACAAACACGAATACAAAAACCCAGACCCAGTACAGTAATCTGATTTCTTCATTCAGATGTCTGTCTAGCCGGGAATCGAACCCGGAACCCACAGCACATCAGACTGCTCCACCATGCGGGTCGTCATAGCAAAATTGTATTTACCTACATTATGGAGAGTTCCTTAAAGCGCCCGGATATTGAAGAAACGTAACATTTGTGTTTGTTTTTTTCCAGCCTGAAATCGTATTTTTTAATTTGCTTAACGATAGACTATATTATTAGGAGTAGTATCAAATATTAAACTCAATTTGAAACTCGGTCTATTTCGTTCTTACCGTGCGATATGTCACACTCACTTTTAAAAGTAATTAATAATACAATTGTTGTTTACGTTTTTGTCTATGTATTAATTTAGCCTTATTGATTTTTTATAAAATGTAGCTTTTTATGAAAAACACGAACGAAAAACATATTAATCAGTATTTATTAATTTTTAACCGATTATAAATAATCTAACCCAATTACAAATATTTTATTGAATTATATATATTTATCTATTAGAAAAGCAAAGAAAAGTGCAACCCATAAGATAAAAGATGTTAAGTCGCCCATGGAAGTCATGGACATTTGTAACTAACGTTGCTGGAATGGGAACTGTTTAGGGTCGGTTACATATACATACATACATACATACATACATACATACATACATACATACACACATATATACATACATATGGATGTATAATGTGTAAGCTAAGTTAAAATATAACTTATTAATACCTCTGATACATAAAATATCTTACACAACGTAGCAGAAGTAGGCAACACAGAATATAGTTTCATTACAGAAAGATCTAATAACTCGTAATAAAATGTACCATTATATTTAGATTTTTATGCAATTGATGCGTCATGAATGAACAGATAATATTTGAATAAAACTCAGCCGATCACTGGTAAATAAAACACTTTATATTATGCATGTTTATGTTCTGAGACAATTTATTGTCGGCGGGTAGTAAAACATTTATTTAGCATTGAGATATTTTTGGATACCACCGCTTGACACTTTGTCGTTTGTGATAAATGAATAACGGATGTAAAATCCAGATGCGAAGACAACAAAAACGAAATCAACGCTGAATGAATACTGGTCTATGATGAGCCTTATTTCATTGTTAGTAATAGGAAGTCATTACTAACTTTATTATTCCTGTAATTGAACTGTTTGAACATTTTTATTTATAGCACTTAAACTTGTCGATAGCTTACCAACCAAAAAAATCGGTTGAGAAATAATGGAGACCGATAAAACTGTTTTACCTTTGATTATCTACAATTTGATAACTTGCATGCTCTTAAATATCCTAATTTAAAAGATAACACGAAAAGGAACTTATTTATTTTGATTTACAAGCAATTCGCGATAATTCATTTATGTTTATTCCAAGTACAAAGTTTATTTTGTGTATCATGAAAGCGTAAACAACGTTAATCACCCTTCGGCACAATGCCATCAATTTCAACCATAGGTAATGTAGTAGGTACACCTTTACTACGTTGTATAATAAGTTATTTACGGTACAAAGTTAATTACGTTCTTTCTTTTATTTATTATATAGAAGTATCAAACGACCATGTCATACATCAACTGAAAAGTGGCTGCTGCCACCAATAGACATTACAGATGCTTTGCCACTCTTGCAGACCAAGATGGCGACCATCTTAGTCCTTATATGTAAGTAAGATTTTTTTATATAATATGTATTATTGAAGCAGCAAACAAGCATGCAGTCCACCTGATGGTAAATAGTCACTGCCACCCATGGACATCTGTAAGTAACTTCATATAGAACATAAGTTCTATCTGAAGTCAAATACAGATGCGTTGCTACTCCCGAGGACTGAGATGATCGCCTCACGTAAAATTGTGCCGGCAACCACACCCTTCCAACGAAACGCAAGAAATGCTTCACGCTAGAAATATAAAATAAAAGATATAGAGATAAAATTCATACCAAAATGCAAGAACTGTTTACACTCGAGAACGTGTGATGGTACCTTTTACCATACCTTCGGAATCTTCAATATTTTTTAACCTAGCTTGTTACCGCAGCTCTGCCCGTTTTGGTCACGTTTATCACAGTAATGAGTATTCCATATATTAATCCAGGTCATAAAATATCTGTATGTCTAATTTCAGCCAAATTTGACCAGTACTTTTTGCTTTCATGTAAATAATAACAAATACATACCTACTTACAAACATTCGAATTTATAATATAAGTAAGATACTGTAATTACTATATACTAATTACTTTCCTGATCTATAATATTATAAAGCTGTAGTTTGTTGAACGGGTTATCTTAGGAGCTAACGGTTTGAATCGAAAATTGTTGGGTAGTAAATTTATCAAGGAAGGCTATTTAAAATCACGCTATGTTTGTTTGTGATTTTTTTCTTATTTACAGCGTGTGAAACCGTGAGGCACAGCTAGTACTTATATAAAATAAATTTCATATAAGCATTTACAATCGGAACAATTACTTCATTGATTTATTTAAAACCTTTTAACTATGACACTGAGATTCAGTGGCTTTTAGGAATCATGAAAGTATTATAAATTGTATAAAGGATGAAGTTAGCTATTTGTGAGATTTCAAGAATACTATAATTTCCTTAGAAATTCTTTACTAGAATTATCCTATATAAAGATCAGATAAATAATGCCTAAGAATTTTATAAAGAACAAGCTTATTCTCGAGGCTCCGCTCGCTTCGGTCCTATTTACCACGGTAATGAGTATCCTACGAGTATGTGTTAATCCCGATCATAATATATCTGTGTGCCAAATTTTAGTAAAGTACGAGCATTCGTTTTTGCATAAAAGAGTAACAAACACACATACGAGTACGAACTTATACATGTACTTGTTTAATATTAGTAAGATAAGATTGCGTATTATTTTGCTTGTCCGTCTACGAGCTACGAGTGCTACGAGATGTCAAAATTATACGTAGCCCTACGGCGATGCGTAGCAGCACTACAAAAACGTAATAAATGTCAAAAAATATACTATACCGCGATCGGGTGTTTAATTTAAAACCTGATTTTTTTGTCAAAACCATATACTAGTATTTAATTATTTTATTTTATACTTTTTTTCTGAAAAAGTACAGAAATAAATAACTACAGAAATAATTAATTTTGATCCGGATACTTAAAATAAGTATGTATTGGTGTCTGCTTGAAATTAGTAGGTTATTAAATCGAATTTACTAAATACTTACTTATATTTTTATGAAACAGTAGTTAGATAAAGAAAATACAGAATAGATGATGAATAATTATTAAATACGAATAATTAATTTAATACGGTAATTCCGTTAAAATGTTACATATCCTACACAATAATTTTCACAACAACCGCTTCAATGCGTAGATTTAATACAAAGTTTGAGTGGAAAATGTCATTGTTATGTGCTAAAATCTGAGTAAGTGGTCAAAGTTACGGAACATGTGTACTGTAACACACATAGTTGTGAATGTTCTCAAACATAAGTGACATATTTCGTACGTTTTCGTTTGCGAGGGAGGGCTATGAAAGATTCCAGACATTCTTCTCGTGTCGGTGAGTTGTAAGTTACGAAGTGGACATACTGGAATTGTTTGCTACTCACAACCCTTAAGTTATGTTTACTCCCTACATCGGAACTAATAAAACGTGTCAAATAAATATGTAGATACAGACACGTGTCTCATCGATTTTGTTTGTAGATAAGATGTCGAATAGTATGTAACAGGTGGTAGAACCACTGTAATCCGATGGGGAAGTACCACCGCCTCACCTATTTCTAGAGTGAAGCATTTCTTGCGCTTCGGTGGAAGAGTGTGGTTGCCGGCTCATTTATATATGACGCTACTATCTTAGTCCTCAGGAGTAGCAACACATATTGAACGACTAAAGATAGGACCTCTGTTCTATATGAAGTTACTTACAGATATCCATGGGAGATAGCAACAACTTACCATTAGATAGACTGCATACTCGTTTGCTACTTGAGTCTAATAAAAAAGTAGGCATGTTATAAAAATATCTATCCTAAGTATCTGTACTAACTCTTAACAATACCGTAATAGAACCACATATAAACCTGCCAACTGTCTTCTATAATCTTCGAACTTTTAATGAGTCCGGTCAATGGCGTCAAAGCCGTAATAATGATATGAAATACAGTCAACTTTATGTCTCTACTATTAAATTACTCCTTTGCATTTTTTATCCAATCATTATGAAGTAGCGGCCGATCAAATGTTTATATTACTGAAGTACCTTTCGTTAGGAAATATCCAGAAATCTAGTTAAGGCTTAAAAGAGGTCGTGTTTAAAAGCAGAAAATGACGGATAAAATATCTTATATACTAGTACTGTGCGCTGCTCGAATTAATTATAAAAAATACTATTATTCAGTGAAAGAACCTTTTATTTTTTATGAAAATCTAGATTGATTAAATTTTTGGTACTTCATTAATATTGCATGATATGAGCTGACAATTTATTATGCTAATTATTATAATGCTAAGAAATATGGTATTTCATTCATTCCAATACTAAAGGAAATGCAAATAGCACATAATTGAAGGATACGAAATCACTGAATGGACAGTGCGGTATATATATACTTTTACGAAACAGCTCTAATAATGCTTTGGATAAAACTGCAAGTTTTATTTATATAAATATTTTACTTTTCGAGATGATCTAAATGTTACAAAAATAGTAAGAGAATTAATTTGATTACTAACATCACTTAAATTATACTAACAAGAAAAAAACAAACAAATAAACATAGCGTGATGTTATAAAGCCTACTAAAATTCAAATTTTCAAGTCACTGACTTCAACGATACATTTTTGAAGTCAGTGACTTGTTCTACAGTTCTACAGAACTTTCATATAAAAATTTTTCGCCCTTTCTACCCCCTTCGGTGTGGAATTTTCAAAAATCCTCTATTAGTGCTCCTCTACACACCCTAAGGAATCTTCATACTAAATTTCAACTTTCTACGCCCAGTAGTTTCGGCTGTTCGTTGTGTGTCAGTCAGTCACTCAGTAACGGAAGTGTTTTATAGATTGATTTATTGTGAATAAAAGCTCAGGGACAGATGACACTGTTAACGTAGTTATGAATATGTACTCTTAATTATCATTACACATTCAAAAACTGAGGTTATAAGTCTAGAAATCATTTTCGGTATTATTTGTTTAATAGACCTAAGCTAAGTATATTAAACAAAGCATACCGAAAATGAACTTTAAAGCCCTTTACGCTTGTTTACTATTTGTTATGGACTTCAGCGATTATAACATGATATGTGTTTATATCGTACAATATTTACAATTTACAATAAAATAAAGTTAATTCAATTTTATTATTTTTAATAAGGATAATAACATACCTTTCGTCTACTTCTCGATGTAGTCGCCATGCCCTGCAAAGAAAAAAAAACATTATTATATTTTATATTTTATTGTACATCCAAAAAAGTAATCGGACAATAGAGTAATACTAATTTTGATTACATATTTAGTTCACAAAACCCATAATTTATGTGTAACTAAATATGTAAATTTGTTTTGAACTATTAAAATTAATTGAAATTGTAAATGAATCAAAGTGAATGGCTGGACGGATTTCGCTAAGACTTTTTTGTTATGTTTGTTATGGTCCAGTTTTGATTTTAAAAAATTAAGGATATTACGCGGAAAATAAAAAAGTGAAGAAAACTTTATTGTCAGTCCTACCAATTCGAATTCATAGTTAAGGCAGGTGTGGTCAAATTTTCTCGAGTCAGCTAGTTATATGTAATTATCTACTCAATCTGAAATAACTTAAAGACATAACTTTAAGGGCTAACTTTTCTGCCGCTTCATACCAGAACGCTTAACACTCGGACACAAGTATGTACCTAAAGGAATCACAAAATATTCTAATGAAATATTTTTTATCATAAGATGTTATCGCATTTATTTTTATTGGATTTTTGTTTTATTACTCATCTAATTCCCACTTTGCAAAAATATTACACGAATTTTAGTAATTAGCTTCTATTTTTATGGAAATCTTATACACAATATCGTTTATAAAATATTATTACAAATATTGCTGTACCTTCTATACGACATAAACAGAATGAGACTTAAGATACAACTTACAGCATTAAAGCTCGATCGACGAATGATCCTTCGGATAGGAATCTTGTACGTTTACTTTACCCACTATAGTATTGTTGTGTACTCTTTAAAGTTGTATTAATGTTCATTCAAGCAATTATTATACTTATGAATGTTTATTACCTTCGTTCCTATTATAACAATTAATCACGGTTTAAAATTTATTTATTTTCTTATTATTTTTGTCCTTAATTACATTGATGATCTTTGATCATTGGGTGATCTTTGACCCGCAATTGAATCCATATGTTAAGTATATTTAATCATAAACACGCAGCGATTTATAGGTAGACATCGGCGGATTCAGATGAGATGAGGCTAGGGAACTCAAGGAAATCTAATAGCAAATCCTTCAGTTCATCCTTCTTACAACAAAATTTCATAAATGGTAAGACCTCACATACGTATGGCTTTCCGAAATCTTGACGGAATATTTTGTTTCATTCTTAAGCCCATCTCCTAACTAAACTCAAGAATCTACCAGTATATAGGTACTCACTAGGTACTAGTCCGCAAATATGCGAACACATCCGGACATCGCTAACAAAAGAAAAATACTGAATTTATCTTCTACAAAACGTTCCGTTGCCGAAGTCATTGGAAAGAGTACTATTTACATTACTATTTACTATTGCTATACGTCTGCGCCAACATTGTATTAAAAAGACATTCATTCGCAAATAGCATCCAAGTCGTTAGCTATATTTCAATACAAAGCTTAAACCTACGAGTAAAATATCGATAGAACATTTTACAGCAACAAAGTATTCATGCGAGTAATTCAATAAGCCAAAGACAATGAATACAGTCAACAGAACATAAAAACTTACATAACGCGAGAATCTCAACAGGCCGAGGCGGATGTTTTTAAATACCCGTCTCCATTGACAATACGAGTTCATTGTAAATAGTTTCGCATTAACCTGTCCGTGTTCTTGATTTCGGCGCAGGTTTCAATCAGAAATAGCAGGAGCAGTGGCCGAGTTCCCTATCTTCTATTTTTAATCGCCAAACCGAACCGACTGATGCGTACCACTGTCCAATTGGTGTTTCCCACTGTTCAAACGGTTCCGAGAAAAATTACTCATCACTTTTACCATTACGTGCGTCTCTTGTTTTTTAAAAATACACGATTCACGAATATTATGCGAGGCGACTACCAATTCTCACAACTTATTGTATGCACGAATGAAATTCTCCTAAAAGTTTCCCGGAGGTACAAAGTTCTCCGTATGAGTAGGTTGTTCTTGTATTCTGTTATTCACAACTTTGTATCAACTTCTAAAACACAAGTTGCCTCAGCAATAAACTTAACAATAAAGTAATATCTGAAAGTATTAGACATTACTTTAAACAAACACCATTTGACAAAAGCAGAATTACTACTGTTAATTAAAACTTATACGGTACGGCTTTAAACACTGTTGACTACAAGTACAAGCAACAATTACCCACTACATGAAAGATCATAGCAAAACTCAATAAAGGCTACTTATGCCATAAAAATATCTAGAAAGATTTAACAGTGAAAGCGGGATTAGCCGCTACGAACTTTCACTATAAACTACAGAAGAAATATCGTGCAATGCCTGGCACGTACATAAACAAAGGAATTTTAATCTTAAGCAAAGCGGGCAATGTCAACGCGTTACCGATCGATGCGGTCAAACCTTTACACGATGGAACCAACCTTGCACTCGGATCGTTCCACTTTACATTGAAATAGCCTTTCCGTGCTGTTAAAGCTTATCACACGTCACATCAACATTACGCTTATTTAAATGGATACGTCGAGAAGATGGATTCTTTGCCTACTCGCTACAGAAAACCTTTAAGAAAGCTTTCTTTGTTACTCATAAATAATTACCAAACAAAAAAGGATACCAAGTAGTTATATGTTAGCTGTTTGATTTATAATTATAGGAAAAATGACTGTTGCTCGTGACTTGGTATGTGTAGACTATTACAAAGTAAAATATAATACAAACTTGCAACGCATATTTAATCCTAACAAATCCATCGGATGATTCATGGACATCTTAGACCTCTTAGACATCTTAGACCTTATTCAAAGGAATAATTTCGTCACATATTTTTTTCATATAACTCTATTGGATTATGGTTCGCACGCTAAAACGTCTAGAAGGCATGATTTTTTCAGACCGTTATTGTACAGATTTCAGTCTATATAAACAAAGCCTGTGCAAAGTGCTACTACATTACTACTAGTACTACTAATAGTGTTAATACGTCATTAACATTACGTTTATCTATTACTTTCTTACTCTTTAAATATCTTTTGTTCATTTCGTTTTTTTTTGCATAAATATTACGCAAACGCCATTACAAACACTTTCGAAACAGATTTTCAAATGAAAGCCGCATTTAAATCAGTTCACCCGTTTGAGAGCTACGTCGCCACAGACAGATACACACATACATACGTTAAACTTGTAAGACCC
Organism: Cecropterus dorantes dorantes; assembly: GCA_018249915.1. Lineage (NCBI taxonomy): Eukaryota > Metazoa > Arthropoda > Insecta > Lepidoptera > Hesperiidae > Cecropterus > Cecropterus dorantes. Next base: position 10,255 of record DWLI01002733.1, read on the forward strand.
CTCTTTTTGCGTTGAGGGTTAAATCAATTTATCGCAGTTAATTTACTTTTTGTAGTCCATTTCGTCCGTTTTATTAGAATTCATAAAAAGTTTTCCGTAACATGAGTTTAAATATTATGATGATGATCATGATAATGATTATCAATCATCCCATAATGAATGTAATCATTATATTTCTTACGTACTTACTATAAATTACACATGCATTTACTAACTATATTTAATTTTCCTTCATTTTATTTACACTCTATATCTTTTAACCAATTCGAATTTTAGTGGACTTTATATATAGATTTTATTTTTTTAATGTTAAAAAATATCGCATTATTGACTGAGTTACTGACCATTATCCAATTTGTTGTGACATTGAATCTGTAAGCCGATTACTGTGAACATACCTACTTCACATAGTTGGCAAGGGTGGCATTGAAATATTTCGAAAGTAAACAATAAAACACGTAATCTTAAGAACACAAAATAAATCCGCAATCTTAAATTAATTATATGAAATAAAATCCGAAATGCATAAAAAATTACAGACACACACTTGTATTTAAAAAAAAAATAATGAATGTTAAAGTTCTCTAATCTCTAACCTTACCTCAATATCAAACATAAGACCCATTTTATTTTCATTTATGTACGGGTTGACATCTTTCTTTAAAGTAATTTACATCTTTTTCTACATCTACTCGTATAATGTACAGGCAAGAAATATAAATAAAGTAATAAAGTAATATAGTAAAAAAGGACCTACGTTTCAAGGAAATACCTATACTTAAATGGAATTAACTAGTAACATTGACGACTTAACGCCATTAATCTAATATTAAGTTAAGAACAGCCTGAAGCACTCAAGAAAACCGGATACCGGAAGTTCGTTCACTGCCTTACGTTACTAGAGTCATATTATCTAACAGCTCAATAAATTGAGGCAAATTTTAACAGATAGATCAAGTATTAAAGGGAGATATATATATATGTGTGTGTGTACCTGTTCTTTGATGCACGAATTAAATATTTGATAGCCGTTTTGTTACAATTGTTTTTGATACTTATGGATTATGTTAAAAATGAAAAATTTCTTTAGCCGCGTTGAGCACTTTTTGGTAGGGGAACATGTTATTATATACATGGGATCGCGACATCCTAATGTTAATTGTATAAACTTGTATGATTTTATACGGTTTTTACACGATATTTAAATAAATTTCAATCGAACATTTTCATCAGTTTATTTCATTTACCTCAGTTGTCATAAGCCTACTGTATTTTTACAATATTTTTTTTTACAATACAATGACATAATTGGAAAAACGCCTTGTATTTCCAATTATGTTCTTGTTATAAACTACAATATAATATACAAATTAATGGTGACAATGATGGAAATTATGAAAACAATAATAAAAGTCAAGTACATTGAAACTTATATAAAATTATATCCATAAATTATATAATAATTGTATATGAATTGTTATTTTAATTGAATTATATTAATATTTTGTCATAATCTTGTGCAGCAGTAATATACACTGAGCTGACTTAGCTACACTTACTATTTTTTTAATTGCCGAGCATTACAAGATGTGCTCTTTTGGATTTTCCAACCTATTTTGTTTGTATTGTAAGCTATTTTTGTGATGATTTTCTTTTTAAATTTTCATTTCCGTTGGCAGTCATCACGACTCCTTCCGAGATTGCTTTAATTGTTAATGGATACGTTGGTTGTTTCTGCGCTTTTGAATGATACATTTACATATAATGCCCTATATAATAATGCAATAAAATTAATTAGTGTTTAAATCGTTTAAATATATGTTATTTCATGAGTTTTATTTGTATGACTTGTATATTGTCATACAATTAGCTGGTTGTTACTTTATTAATGAGATTCTTTTAGAAATACATATAAATGATGGGATGCAATGCTGTGTTTTGTATAACTCGCTTGATATTGTATAGCAGACGACCTTAAGCAGACCTGTAGAAGATGGAACGACCAAAACATTTATAGGAAAATTATGCAGGGGACTTACCGAAACTTTAATAAAAAGCTGTAGAGCCGATGAAGATTTAGTAAGTAAACTAAAGAAGACGATACGTATGTTTACATATATGTAAATTTTAATAGTTATAAGTATGCGTTATACTTATTATGTGTAACACTCATCAAGTAATTTAAACCCTTTTATTAAGTGTTAAATAGTAAACAAGCGTGTTCTTTATGTAAGCGTGTTAAGTAATTACTATTACTGCTATGAAAATCTGCAACAAATTTCATTAAATACAGAATTTGAAGTTACAGATCACAAATTTGTAGTTGATCAAAAATTCCTAGTTTCCTCATAAGAACTAATTCAAAATGCGTCGCGTAGGTTAGTCTCATAAAACACTCAAATCATAGTGCAGCAGAGTTATGCAAAGTTGTTGCTTCACTACATAGTACGAGTATAAGACAAAGTCGCTTCCCGTTGTCTGTC
>DWLI01002734.1:0-12736 GCA_018249915.1 Cecropterus dorantes dorantes
CATTTACTAAAATATATCAATTTGTTACTGATGTTTTATACACAAATAATTTGCATGATCCTATATTCAATATAAACTACGACGGTACAGCCACGCTGATTCACCGCAGCGTTAAAATCCCAACTAATCAAGATTATAACAAGGTGTCGCAGTGTCCCGCGAGATGTACGAGCGGCCTGCGGCTGCCGCGACACTCGATGTACGGTCCACACGTCTCCGTCCGACACTCTTATTAGTGGGCAAATTAATCACATGCAACAGATTACCATTTTAAAAGCCACAGTTTAGATTAGTTTGATGGATGATGCGGAATTACGGTATATTTCTATTCATGCTAACCTGATTAGGTGACTTCAACGTTGTAAATATTACATGCATAGAAAAATACACAGATCGTTGATGAAAAAATACAACATAAAATATTTTGTGCAGTAGACAGACAGAAAAAAGTTGATTTTTATAGTCGAATTGTAATTATTATCCAAACTATAATAATCGCAAAGGAAGTTTTCTATTATAATAATATGGTGAATATAAAATTATGTTAGATTTTTTGAAGTTGATAAAGCGATTCATGACTCGGCTGCGATTACCTCAACGCGATACTTGTTTTCTTATGGTCGTCAGCACATTACTGTCCCACTGCTGGGGACAGATGTCCCCTCAGATTGGGAAGGAGCTAGACTATGGTCCACTGCGCCTGTCCACTGGACAAGTACAAATTGGTAGGTACTTCATATTCTGAAGGTAGGTTTTCTCACGGTATCGCTGTAGTACCATGACCAGAATAGGGCTACGGTATCTCCTGCGTTTTTTTCCTTCATCGTTATTTTTGTTAACAGTTTTTGTCTTGTAACGGTGTGAAACTGCTGTATTCTGGTTTGAAGGATATTAAAACTAAGATGATACTCATGCCTTATTTGTAGTCTGCTACAGATGCTTGTTTTCTGGATAGAAAAAAGAAGACATTAGTAATAAAAAGTTTAAATGAAATACCCTAAGAGGCTCGACACAGGCAAGATACATTACAGGTAACATTACACACTAGGTGGCGGCGCAGCGCAGCGTGGGGGCGAACAGTTTCTGATTAAATACATCGCGAACCGAGTTAAGCGCTTCTGTGTTCTGTCCTGGGAACTAAGATTTACATAAGAACATTCGAATTGATAGAAAAAACTTCAATAAACTTTTTTAATTGCAGTAGTAAACTCCGTGGGTGGTAAACGCTGTGGCCATCTACAATCTAAATGGGAAGTCCTGGTGATACTGGTAACAGGTGCGTTATGACCCGTTAGACTAAGTTGAAACCTTGTATAAATCACTCGCAGCGCTTATACTGATCTTATATGGTGTAAATGGCGCCGACGGTAAACTTTAAGCTAATAGAGTCTGTAGCAACAAATTCTACAACCAAACCTTATTTAGCATGGCTACTTTACAACCAAAACAGTAATCCATCGCCGGTGTTCAAATGGAGCCGTTCGCCGTAGATGGCTAGTTGACGGGTTACTACAAAAGGCCGGCCCTAAGTGAATTGTTTCCGAGCACGCTCCCGTAATAAGGACCTCCGTTTAAGCTTCAAAAGGGGAAGTTAGCATGTCTGCAGTACTTTAACTAAATGCTACTACTTTTTATTTACGTTGATTTGAATACTTACGTATATTTTATTATAATAGAAATGCTCGAAATGCAACAAAAACAAATAGGGCAAATAAAAATAATTTTCAGTTAATCTAGAACATACAATTCTATTCTTTTTATTATACTTTTTCAAAATTTTAATTCAATCAAAAGTAAAAAGTTTTGCTTACTGATATCACCTCTTTGTAACGACCGTAATGCAATGAGTACGACGATTCGTTTGTATACGCCATAATTACAGGTAATTAATTGTTGGCGCAAGTAGAAGTACTCGTGTCTTTATGGTCTCCACAGCATAGGTATGAAGCAGAAATGCTACATGTACTCATGTTGTCACAAGTGTAAGACTTTCTTGTAACAAGTACCTATCTCTCTAATTTGTAGTGGCAGAAAAAGCGATTGAACAAAAATGGTTAAGAACCGACTGCTGTTAGTTTATTCACAAATAAATTGATCTGATTTGATTTAGGTTTGGTATACTTCTTATTGTCCCAATGAAGGAAAATTACTAGAATTATTGAACCCAAACAAATGAAATTGTTTCTTTGTCTATCTCTCACTATTCTCAATTTCTTAACTGATTTATTTAATGTGACATTTGGTCCCAGACAATACAAACCTTTAGATATGATTGAGTCCAATTGTGAAAATTCTTTTACGCATAGTTGTACAACCTTGAAATTCTAGATTCTTGAATATAATTTAATTAATTACAGATCATAACGACGTATACTCGTATCTCACGACAATCAATTTGCAAATACATATCCGGGACCTTCTGTTCAATACCTACTCTATTGCAACATTTTCCTCCTATGTACAAACGTATTGACATTCCGCTGTAAGCGGTATTTAATTATCTTTAGTTATTTCCGGCGATTAATTACAGAGATTCCTTTGCGTAGCTGTGATCTCCGTGAAATCGCCCAACATAGCCCTGATCCGGGTACTTGCACCTGTTTTATATCCTCGGCATTAGTATGCCACCCACGGATCGTAATCCCACTATCTAGGATGTAAAAATAATGTATCAAGTGCTCCTTTATTAATGTTGTGTTCGTTTAGGTGGTCAGGCAGGATTACTGGTGAGATGTTCCAGATTAATCCCCAGGCGACTGTGATGGACTTCAGGTAGGACGTTCGTTCTTGTTGAAATTGTTTAGTGATATGTGTGGATACCAATAGCCCTTTAATGTTGAGAACTGAATGTTTATCGTTTACTTCGGCGGGGGGAAAATTGTACCAAATGTTACTCGATCAGTTACTAAAATAAATAATAAATAAATGTAAATCTACAATAAAAAAATCATTAATTAAAAAAATCGGTCCGTGGCTTGTCGGCTTCGCGCGCTGAATATTTACTCCACCACGCAATTTATATTAACAAACCTATTAGTTGCTACTTTGTTAGCTGCGCGCTGAAGTTGTTAAGAAAATTAACATAACTTTAAATTGTTTTAATTTTTTAAGAATGCATTAACATATTGATGACATAAAAAGTGTATGTTGCCTAGAGATACCAACTATAAATATATTTTAATCCTTTAAATTAAATATAGCTGTTTTTGTTTTATGACATATCAGATACAGTGTCGATCTGGCACAAAATCTTTAAAATGTACACATTTCCATTAATAATTATTAATTCTCAGTTCTCCAAACTATCTTTTTTGCAAATATGTCATGTATAGACCCGCAGATCTTGTTGACATCGTTTCCAAAATGTTATTGTATGTATGGTTTATACACATTGGGGATTTCGGCTTTACTTGCAATTTCAATATCTTCAATCGTGAAGTGCAAATCAGAAAACATTAAACTGTTATGACATACTATACTGCAACCTAGTAGCACATGTAAAGCAATTAAAATAAATTTCCATGCAGCAAATAATTGCCGTGTCAGTATTATCAGTGTTGTGGTCAGTATCGACAGGTCCCATAACAACTCTATCTATTACCCCAGCGGGGGCCGGTAGCGATGTGGCTCATGTTTCGTTATTTACATTCGTATTAATTGTTTTTCCTAGAACTTCAGAAATAGGTGCTCAACTGCGAGTCATTTATTATCTGTCGGCTCGAACAGCTAGTTTGCAATGTCGTAATGTTATTACGTTTTATAGTTTGCAATGCTTGCGGCAACGGAGTGCGTAGTTTTACTCTTTGTATTTCAGAAAACAGGTAACGGAATTGTTATTATTCTGAAATTTTGCATACATATGTAAACAGATGTAAATGCTTAGAATCAATAGAATCAATGCACGTATTAAGCTTTAGTTATAATTGACTAAGGGTTAGGATTTAATTACTTTAGGAAACCTTCAGATATCAGAAAAGTCAATAATATATGCAACCTACGTCTACTACACATTAGGAGTTTTAGATACTATTTTGTTATGGGTCCAATTGATTCCTCAGTGCTAGCAATGTACTGCTGGCCAGACTCAGACGGGACTTCAATCTTTATTAATTTTAGATGTCCATGAGCAGTAGTGCACATCAAGTGTTCATTCGCTGTTGCAGCCTTAAAATAAGCTCTGCGGTAAACACTCTGCTTTACTCACATAGTGAAAAGTCTATTCAATTGAGGATTAAGGATAGAAAATTAAGTAACAAGCCTTAAGCTCCTATCACACGATTTATGCGAGTTTGATCCGTATCGTGCACTTTTTGTGGATAACACAAAATAAAGATCAATGTTAATCATTCATTTTTGTGTATTTTTACAGGTTTAATACCCGGATCACTCCACGTGACAGACTGGTATGATTACCACCACGTTAAACGAAACAGGATGGCTAAAGTAAATAGTAAGGTCTATTAAAAACATTGAAGGTTTAAATAACGTATTTTGTTAGACAAGCTTATTAAGTATCGTCGTTTATGAAATAAAATAAGAGTATAATATTTAGAGCACTGTATCTTGAAAACAATTTAACCTAATTAATCATACCATCCTATTTTTATTGCCAAGAACTGTAAACATATAAAAGGCTTAAAAATATAGTCAATATATTGACAAGAAGTACGACGCAATCATCCTAACGGCTAAAATTATTAATAATTATTACGTCTAGATTTATAATTATTTTCTCCAAATTTTAATAATAATATAATATTGAATTATTAATGATCGTTAATTAAATAACAGTATTTTGGTTGCAAGTCAACACAGACTTAATCTGTCAATTGCAAAGTCATATATCACAAATGGTACCAACTGTCCTCCATTAGCGAAGCGATACCGCGGCGTCAGTTCTGACGATAGCTCCGGACAGCGATATGAGCGACGCGATAGCATCGCACTCCGCCCGCTATCTGTGACGGCTTTATTACGAGCTGATTGGAACCAGCTGATATATCTGTCACTGAACTAGAAAGCATTAGAAATGTATCAGTTACAACAATGACTAATACTTTGTTTGTATCGGCTTTAGCCATGTGGTGCCGGCATTTAATATCAGTCACATATCAGTCATTTTAGATCCACTGCTGAACATAGGCCTCCTCTAATGGAGGCCATGGATTCTTCAAGCACAATAACATAACTAATGGTGTATTAGTGATCAAAATAATAAAAATACATTAAACATTATTAAAAGTATTATAATACTAAGATAATTTTCTTTATAATACTGTTAATCTTAAACAAACTTCAATATTTTCGCACATACCTTTTTCCAAGCCGATGTTATTAAATCCTGATCCTCTAAGAAAATATTTAAGCTTTCGGTATTGCAAAAACACTATTTGGTGGCGCGCGCCCCCGGACGGTATATTAAATTCCTGGCGGACAACAATTCGCTCATTAGGGGAGGAAGTGGCGAGTGGCTACATTTGTCTCGCTGAGAAACGGCCAGTGGACGCTCGAAGGTTTTTATCCACTACACAAGGCGACATGAGTTAATGTCGGTGAGTGGACGCTTTATATGGCTGTGACTTACTACTCGGAGAAGCATTAGTAATTTTCTTTTGTGAGCTTACATGAAGTAAAAAAATATATATATGAAAATCTAATTTAGAAATACAATTATCGTGCGAGTCGAATTAATTGAGTAGATCCAATTTATAAGACAAAAACTTCTTTAGCGTTTAATACGTAGAACTCAAGTACTGATATAAAATTATCTTAATATGAAGGTTGTATTTAGAATTTATACAAATATAATTTTTTCTTTATATGTTTGCGGAATAAAGCTACTTTTAGCAAGATACTTATACATTATTTACGGATGAAGATCACTATTTCGTCGATAAATAATTGAAGCTTTTTAAAAGATTACATTAACTTTCATTATGCAAATTGTAATCCAGTCAGTCACACGGACATTAGTAGGACAATTACAATATCAAGCGCATGTAACCGGTGCGCTATCGGCTGCAGTCAGCGGCGACAGTTCCGCTGCCTGCAGATACACTGTCGCCTTCTCAGTAGCCGATAGCGAGGAGACAGTTCGAGACAATCGCCGGCGGATTAGGCACAACTTTCCAACTTCGAATCTGGAATAACTAAGACCTTATGACTGGCCTGAGTAAATTATTATCTAGATCTGTCTGTTATTATCGAAGTACCTACTTTACAAGAGCAGTCAAAATTTTCTCAAAAACTGTGTATAGCATAGTCGGATTTGATATATATGTTTTTAAAACTACTAGGCCGAATTTACTTTCGTTTCTCTGGCCGTGAATTAAAAATAATACGTTAATTTCTTTATTTGCTACCTGCAATGAGATAACAAATCACAGATTTTTTATTTATCTCAAAATCAGAAAAGGTAAAAAGTATGTAAAAAGTATTGTTACGTAAATTCAAGTAATTGTTAAAATCATACTTACAAAATATCGTATGGCGATACATAGATACTTACTTATAGCAACTAATGAACAAAGTTCTATACTTAGGCCCAAGTTTTATCAAGTTGACGTGTGAAAGAGAAACGTAAAGTATAGATAAACTGCTTTCCTAACCGAGGGCTATGGGGATACACAACTTTCTATCAACTTCCGTGAGTTTCCCCATTCGAAAATTATTTCTACTAGCATTTTCACGATCTTTAGGGGAATAGAAAGTTTTCAGGATAAAAATAAAGTTGCCACTGAACTAACTCGCAGGCCCCGAACTTCCTATCCAGTATTTGATCAGATCCAAACTTGGAACGGGAATTGAATAGGTAAAAAATTAGAAATTCTATGCATTATTGATGTTCCGAAGAATCGTAGGATTGTTCTTATTTGGAAAATTATAAAAAAAATATTACAAAAACAACAAACTTAACTACATGAAAGTATTTACCTGAAAAGAGAAAAGCAAATATTATAATAAATAAATATAATCAAATATACATTAGCTATACATCATATAGTGCTGCGCGCGGGGACAAACTTAGTTTGGTACTTAGTATTTTAAAACTACATAGATATTTTGTAATGATCTTTTAACTGAATTTAATTATTCCATATTGTTTTGATAGGAACATCGCCTATTCTTCTACTTTTTATTTTTATTCGAAGAACACATACTTAAAACATTTATAGCCGACTCCATTCTACCAATTGAGATGAATCTACCGACACCTCAAAAATTAAAATCCGTGAAGCCAGGCGAGCTTTTGGGCATGCTAGAAGAATATAAATACATACGCTTGAATATAAAAATAATATATGACAAATATATCTAATTGTAGATAGATTATTATCTATTTTTTGAAAGTCGCTTTAAAACTTTTCCCATCATGTTGGCAGAAATTTAAATAATAAGAAAAAATATTGCAAGTGGGACAGTTAAAATCCTCATTGTAATAATGCTGTGCTGACTAAGAATAAATATAAATTAATAGTCGATATAGTAGATGTAAATCATGTCAACAATAAATAGGTCTAGTAAAAAATAATAGATTTACTTCAACATTTTAAATTAATCTCGCTTCGCTGCCAACTGTAAAACGTAAGTATAGCTTATTGTAATTATAACAGGAACAATAAAATGTTCATTTAAATTCCATTACAATAAATTTCATAATGCCTCAGTGTAATTTCAGTTCAGACTCAAATGAAATATGATTAAAGTAAAACATAATATTCTCAGAATACTGAATGCGAAAATAACTTAGCGACAGCTAATACAACTCGTCTGAAAATGGACGATACCCAATTCAGTAGAAGCTGTAAACGTTTGGCGATGTCTTGACAAAATGTCTCCGGGCCACTTAGACAAATAGACTTGAGCGTGTGGATTCGTAGAAACACTACACAGGGATGGCCTTTGCGTACATGTAGGGTGACCACGAGGATTGGAGATAATGAAACATTAAGAACAGAAGATTATTAAAATTACAAATAGTTCAAATGTAGTGTATGGTAGTGTTGTATCACATTATATATGTAACCAATGTTTTCTACGTATTTGAACATGTTATTCTTGTAATTAAATATTTTGAAGGAAGTTACAAGTACGTGCCAAGCTGGTATAAAAAGTCATTACTTTCGAGTTTTTTAATCAAAAATATCAGAAGTTTCTGTATATTTAATTGTCAGTGTCCCGAGCATGACTCTGCCCACGTAATGTTCTTATTCGTAAAAATGCGTAGTCTGACCTTTAGTTGAAGGTTGAAAGTAATAATTACTTTTTAATTAATTTATCTTCACAATTTCTGTTGGATAACAGAGTAAGATTTATTGTCAGCCGTGGGAGAAATGTTTCAAGTTTCATATTGGTATAAAAATATAAAATGTATGCATTGCATTCGAGTCACCCTAGCGGGGCGACAGGCCTCCGCTCTCGCAGTTGATTGGATACGTGCCCTTTTTCACAATTGATTTCATTAGCAACATCAGCGCCTCTCCACCCACGGACGGTATATTACACAGTAAGAGTAACTTCTATGTTTATTCTGCGAGGACTTATCATGGTACTATCCTATGTATAAATGCAACATTATGCATATTATATATATTTTTATTTTTTTTGTACATAGATGTTTTTTTATAATATAGAAGTAACAAACGGGCATGCAGTCCACCTGTAGGTGGCCTCTTCTGCCCGTGGACATCTGTTTTCACCCCTAGATAAAATCAGTTTTGCCTAAGGTTAGCGACAAATGCGTTGCTACCCTTGAGGACTAAGTTGGAATGCCTCGGATAAATATTTCTCTTTTACCACACCCTTCAGATTAGAACACAGCAATGCATAACACTGCTGTTAGGCAGAAATAGGTGTAGCGGTGGTGTTCCCGGGTTGAAAAATTTTGAGTTCACACTTGAACATTTGTATCCACAATGACAAGAAATGAATTTCCATACCAATGTTTTTATAGGTATTATTTAAAATTTCTACAGGCCAGGATTGGCATAATTTTTAATTATTAACATCAGATTGAACTACCACGGACGGCCAGTTTAGCGAACACAAGTTGTGAATTTAAAGGAATTAAATTCTACATTTCCCGTTCAAAATATTATGACAATAACACACAAATAAAGGTCCACGGATTTTGGCGTATAAATGCAATACGCGTGATTCAGGGCGTATGGAGCGTTATACGCGGCCAATTAACAGCAGCCGGGAATGCAAGGGAACATTTGCCGACAATATTCTATTAGCCTCGTTTTTATATTTACATATTGTTACGACATAGCACAAAAATGAAAACTTTATAATACAATTTAATGAATATGTAGGTACATACTGATGTTATTGCGAATGCTGAAAAGAAAAACAAGCGACTGCTGAAAGGAGTTATAAGGCCTGTTTTGATTAAAACTAAGACCGCATATTTATGGTATGTACTTTATAAACTCATTCGATACAACAAATATAGATTTTTGAAAAAGAAAATACGCAAGATTTTTACCTAAATTGGCCCCGTAACTCCTTTGAGAACTTTTCGCTATTTCTTATAGTTTCAAATTTTGGTTAGTCTTGAAAAGTTCACGACTTACACATATAAATTTACGAAACTGTGGACAAACATAACCCGAGCGGCAATGGCCGTGGCGAGGGGAATACGCGCCCAATTAACAAACGTGCCGGGAAATAAAACGCGATTTGCTGTCTGCGACACTCAACCTTTACACCTGTTCACATGAGCATTGACGACTAAACTTTGTAATTTTAACTCTTTCCTTCTTTAGCTGCCATTCACCACAGAAATAGGTTTCTGTTCTTAAACAGTTAAACGACACCACCTGCTTCATTTGTGAGATGGAGTGAGATTTTTTTCGACCTCTAGTAAATGAGACTGACCAAAATTATTATAGAAAATTAACATGTTTTACTTAATTTAATCAAGTTCTCTCGCAATTTAACACAGCAAAAAAGGTTTGTAATATTTAGACCACACTCTCTTCCCTCCACCGGACTACAACATAATTTTGTTGAGAATCTTATTCGAATTCAAATTTATTTCACGTTATTAATGAATGCCCCTTAATGTAAGTTTTGAATGTTGGTAAAGATACATGAGGCGTTCCAAAATGAGTTTTAATTATATACGAGTAAATATATTCGTTATTTACTGATGAACTTTGTTTACTTATTTAATTTAGTAGCTTTATTTTCCATTTAAAAGAATCATATTTTTTCCTATTTCTATTTTTTCTACACACATTCGCATCGTTTGAGAAGCACTGTAACACGATCGTTTTAATTCCATACGAATGTAGGGGTTAAATCAAATTAGTTGATAACACGTTAATGGTTCGCTGAGTCACGGGTTCGAAGCCGGTTCTCTGAAAATAAAAATATTCCCATGTTTTTGGGTGTAATTGATTCAAATTGCGAGCGATGAATTAGGTAAACCCAACGAATTGAAACGGCTACTGATAAAATATAATACACATTGTTGGTACTTTTGCTATTTTATCGCTACAAGCATTTTATTCGTTTTGCTTTTAATTCTAATATTCGAAGCTTAAATACATTGTTTTTACACGGCTCTTTTATGTGAAACATCACATATAGGCTAACGTAAACCTGATTGTTGGGCGTGGCGATCGCCACACCGTATTTTCATTTTGACGACAATGTACTGAGAATTTTACTAATCGTTAAAAAGACCTTACGATAAATTAAATTTATGTAGAACTAACTTAACCGTAAATATAGTGTACCGTTATTAGCCAGGCCCGGTGCCCACAGTTTAATACTACACCCAATTTCCAAATGCACGATTTTCTACAAAAAGCCAAATTCAATTATGTGACAGAATGGCAGCAACTATTCAGTGTGTCCCGCGCCGATTGTGGCAATAAAGGCGGGTGTACACGGGCGGCACGCAGCGCCCTCTGCCGCCACGACAAAAACTTTTTCAATTAGTTGACCAAATCACGCCGCGTCGCGATCACTGATACGTCCGATCCAATCCACTTTTACACTCCAAATTAAATTAGTTTCGTTATATACCACCTAAATTAGTAAACACTTTGATATGAACGATTTAAAGGCAATTTTAATACTATATTGAATTGCGAACGAACATTTTATCAATTTGCAGAATTTTAATTTGTTTTGAGATGAATATTGAAGTGGTTGAGCTTAAAAGAGTTTTATAATAATTCTTTATTGGAGGTGTTTAATATCAAGAAATTTGTTAAATAAATTATACAGTTACTTTAAATTTAACAATTATTCATCGGTAGGAAAGTTAAAATTGGACAAAGTTGTGGGGTAAAGCTATTTTAATTAGTTTTACAAGCCCATTACGCTCTTAAGAGTAATAAAACTCGCATTTATTATGGAGCATATCTAGATCGAACTTACTGTTTCGTTTCTTTGAAAATATTAAACTTATTATGTACAGCGGCATCGTTAAGCAACTTTGTTGTTCAGTATTATCTTATTTAATTGCTGCCACATTGTTTGAAGTTTACTGTGCAAGTGCAGTAAAGATCACTCAAGTGTATTTAGGGGCTGTCGTGTGCACAAAGTACTTTGTTCTACTTTGTCTCATTTCTTTGTACAATTTTAAAATTTACAATTTTATTTAATACTTTTCCTCTATTTTTAACATGTATTTATCTTTATTTCAGTTGTTGGGGGATAAAAAAAATATTAAAAAAAAAGTTTGTAAAGTGTTTAGCAAAATAACAAAAAAATACTTTGTGTAACTAACTTGTATTTTCTGGGATATTTTACCTATTTAATTTATTACCCTACCAATAATACTATTCAAGACTTAGATTCACGCCTTCAAAAGCGTCAAAAAAAAGCCCGCCAGCGATGTTACACATTTAATTGTTTTCAGGCATTTCTTGATGTTCTCAAGGAAATTTTATCGTTAGTAAGAACGTTTCATTTATACAGGTAACAAAGGTTTGGAACGTCCTTGACACAATGCGATCGCGATTACAAAATCAGAGTTATCGTTTACAGATCAGACTCTCTCCACCAACTTAGCATTCACTTCCACACATAAATTTTCAATACAGCTTCATTCGAGAATGCCATTAAGATTATAATCGACGCGGTCTAATGCGTCAATTTGTATGCGCGCGTGTGTTCGCCGCTTAATAGATAAGGCCGCCTACACACCGCCTACTGACACCCGTAATGTTATTGTGCCTTCCTTATAAATTGATTCCCTGATATTGAAAATGTTTACGAATCGTTATTGAATAGAAACGACGAGAGATTGGAGGAAACTGACAATGGTTGAAGAAAGTGAAGATGTTTAATGGAATGGAATATTCTAAGTCACAACCAACAAACATGTTTTTCTCGTATATGTATGTATCAAAATAAATAATACGAATGTTGAGATAAGTGATAAGATATAAGACGTCTAACTATGTTTTTTCTTATTTAAACTATGTTCTTATTATGATACATATATAAGACATTTTTATCATAATGCACCAAATTTGAGCTTCAGTACTTCAGCTGATAAGTGAGAAATGTGTATCATTCGGCTTTTTTATATATACGTATGTTTACGATTTTACCATTACATACCTATAGCGTCGTGTTCTTTGTACGGAATCAGTACCGTACCAGTATTGGATAAATATCGCACCACTCCCGTACAAGTTTGGTACAAGTAACAATCAGTATCGCACCAGTATCATTAAGTCAGCAATTAATACCTAACTATAATGCTTTA
>DWLI01002735.1:0-12735 GCA_018249915.1 Cecropterus dorantes dorantes
TCGTCTCATGTAAAAGTGTGCCGGCAACCACACCCTTCCAACGAAACGCAAGAAATGCTTCACGCTAGAAATAGGTGCGGAGGTGGTACTTCCCCGGTCGAACTACACTGGTTCTACCACCTTAACCATGTCACTAGTTTTAAGATTTTTTTTACTCCATTTAAGATGTGGATTAGAAATCATCAACTGTGGCAGACAGATACTGAATGCATTCAGACGATGTGTAGATTAACATGAAGTACGTACATACTTGATATGTAGTATGTAGGATTGCTACACACCCTACCCATGAATGCAAAAGCCACAATAGTGTCGATTTAGTACTGAAAAATTCTGAAGCAAGGATAATCTGAGTGAAGTACGTTGAAAGAGGAGATAGACACTACTATAGATATCTCTGTAGGGGAATGTTGTTATGCATGGAAGAGAAAAGTAAGGTTGTAAATAAACGTAAGTCGATTACAAGTTTTTGATAAAAGGAAGAACTATCTATAACGTCATATTTTAACACCATATCAGTCATCACAAATATAACAAGTAACATTATAAAGAATATTAAAACAACGAGTACTAACGTTAAAGTATTATGATGTATCTATGTATTTTTGGAATCTACACTGAATGTGAAGCGTTATATTAACGACAATTAGAGCAACAATTAGCTGTAATGTGATATTTTCCTACAACATAAGGAAAATAGTGACAGGGAACTAATAGACAATGTATACTAAATTAATATTCCCCGTCTTTTCTGTGTTATTTTCGCTTAATAAGTCATTATGACCGCATTACGCTTCAAGCTTTTCCCCGTAAAAGTTTTACTAGTTTGAGCGTGGTATGGGAGAATATTTCGTGACGAAAGTTGCATGAAACAAAATAACAAAATTTTAACGAGGACTCGTAATTTGTACATTATTACAAAATAATATATTTTTAAATTCAGAGACAAAATTGTTTAACTTATATTTTATTACGTTACGGGTACTCACGATATGTGGTTTTTTAATTTCTTTTTGTCGATATTTTGTTTAACTTTGTAAACACTTTGTAGTCAGATGTTATTGGCGCGTTAATAAAATATATATAAACAAATCTATTTTTGATAATACTCCAATAATCTAGTACTATTCGTCAAATGTGAATAATATGCATAACCACGAGTATTTTATGTGAAAATTTAGATCAGGTCTGATCCACATAAATTATTATGTGTTCATTAACTTTACGTTATTTCGTTTATGTGACTGATTTTTGTGATACAAAATAAAGACGAATATATAAAATCAAATAATTGTATTAATGATGTTGAATAAAGTGTGTCTACTTCTGGTATCTACGGTAACATCTATACTAATATTAGAAAACAGTAGAGTTTGTTTGGTTGAACGCGCTAATCTCAAGTTCTACTGGTTCGAATTTAAAAATTCTTTTTGTATCGAATAGTCTTTTTATCGAGGAAGCTATAATATAAATATATCTGATATATCAGAGAAAGAGAGATATTGTATATATATAAGACATACCAACATTAATTATGAAACTAAAATATTCACATACAAAACCATTGGACATCTAACCAACAAATTCGTTACACGAACAGATGAGTAAAGTTAGTTAAAATTTCCGAACAAAATTCGCGTGTAGTCCGAAGTTCATTGGGTTTTTGTGCAAGTCCCCAATTAAAAGCTAGGCCTTTTCGTTTCGGGTGACTCTATCCTGAATCAGTTTTGCGATCCATTGTTTCACGAGAGCCAATACGTGTACCCGTAACTTTTGCGAATGGAATGTTCCTGTAGGAATTCGATTTGAATGTTCTTTAATTCTAATTTAGTGCATGAACTTGTATTGATGGCGGATCTGAGTGCATTTCTCTATACACCGTAGCTCCGTGAATTAGAAACTTGAACGTGAATAATCACTTCTATACATTTCATATGGTTCACCCAATTTGAAGGTGATTTGACGACCATACAGACATGTGAATGATGAATTTAGATTTCTGTTCTGGATCTGGATGTTTGTGTATTCGTTTTTGTGTGTCCATGGCACTATCAACACAAGAGAAAATCCTAGTGCGGGGCTATGAGTGTGTAGAAAGCGTGTTCAAAAAAGGGTGCGAATCGAAGTCAGCACGCCGCTTTTGATGATTGAAAAACTAAACTCCTAAGAAATCCTCTTTTTATGGTATACATCCTTTAAACTGGGATTAGTTACTGCTAAAAACTGTTTAAGAAATGGATGTAATGGGTGTGCCGTACCTACTGATACGACATGGAAGTCTACCTCTGAAAAATTTATATCGCTTTTAATTAGTCCCAAATATTCAGCAAACATACTCTTCAGTTAATGCATAATTAGGATCCTACAATTTTATGACCCGTGGAGCCTATTCAAATTAATTCTATAAACAATTGTTTACGACGGGCAATGCCCTTCAAATTGTTTAATATTGTGGTTTATCTTGATAGCGAGGGCTATAAAGCCAAGGTCGCTAAATGCCAAAGGACAGGCTAAACAAATCCAAGTTTATGCTAGGTAGCATAAACTTGGATTTGTTTAGGCTGTTTTTCATAGCTTTATATCGCCTTATCTATTTGGCTTCGTTAAAACAGATTGCGCCAGACAGTTTGAAATAATTGTATAGTTGATATCTGACGTCATCTCATTTAAACCGTCTTATATATTATATACATAATTGTTTATTACCATAATCTTGTTAGCTTTTGGTAGTGACTATTTTAAATACAATAAAATAAACAATAATTTAAGTAGGAATACGAAATTTTCGTCTCATGCTGTGTCAGTTTTGAATAGCATTTGTTTTCCCATGGAAGATTGTAGAAGGCGAATAAGGAATGAAACAGGTAATGAGCATCAGCCTCTTCCAGTGTAACATCAACTACTTTGGAGTAGTTCGGTTGGTGACCGATCACCAACACGCATAACCGGCGCGGTGGCTATTGGCAGACATTAGTGGAGGTCTTCAGCACTGGACCTCAAAAGACTGATTAATGGGAATACTTAAATTATATTAGTCTATGTTGAAAATTATCACTACAGAGTAACACAGTTTTCTTTTTAGCTTACGTTATTACTATAAGGCTCTTTACATTAAAGAAGACACGAAAAATTTGAAATGCTTAAACTCCTTTCAAAGGTGGTAGACTTTTTTTAATACCTAGATCTTATGATATAAGTATATGATATACTTATGATATAAATATACTTTACAAATAAGTCAATACGATCAACTCAGTTGAGGTCGTGTTCCAATTCAGTGGTACTGTAAGAAAAAATATTGTACCTGACAATTTGTTACACCGTAGGCGTATACAAAATAAAGTCATTTCATTTCATAGTCGACTATATAAAAAGTTTGATAGAAGTAATATCATATTATAATATATACATGTGGCATTTTATTTAACCTTTAACACATAGACTTTAATATATTGTGGTGTGTATACTCGCTCGTTTGATCTTACAGTATCAAAGAATCTGAGTACAAATTCGCACTCATTTCACGAAGAGCCCTATCTAACTTTAAAAGTTAATTATCCTTATTGTTTGCGTACATGAGAAAACCACAATATATTTGTTGTAGACCGTACATTAGTGCTCCCCGAAAATTATCAGGTTGTTCACCTACCGTCTGTTTGTCTGGATTTCATTTAGATAGCGTCCATAAATCCCGAAAACAGAGAAAACATTTCAACTAATTTACAGAATTTACTAATAAAAATATTTGATACTGAAATTTTCGTGAACAGCAAATTCAACATTGTATTCATAAAATCTGACAGCTTACATGAACTTTTGTACCGAACAGAATAACAGTTTTTGTTTAAAAATGGTATCCATTAAAATTTTGCTTTTATAATTTAAGATTGCTGTAGGTATTATCTAATAAAAAAAGCAATAAAACCCATGTGTACTCCTAGTAATACTTACATATGAAAAGATATATAAATACCTCAGTTTTCAAAGCAAACTACTTGGCAACGTTTCAATAAAAGGTCCCGTGGCCACAATAAAGTATATGATATTCCATATTATACTTCATTTTTGAAGTCCGAATTGTGAATTGAATTGAGTAATGCCAAAACGTCAATTTTTGAATTAACTATTTTATTTCTTTTCGTATTTCAGCTAGTCAGATATATAATATCATCATCAGATATCACGACGATCCGCGTGGCAGAGCAGTCTCCATACCGGTCTGACGCGCAGTGGGTTCCGGGTTCGATTGCCGGCCACAGACAGACACCTGAATGATGAATTTAAATTTCTGTTTTAGGTCTGGGTATTCTTCTTTGTGTGGCCATGTCACACGCGACACAGGAGAAAATCCTAGTGCTCTGAATGTAGAAAACGTGTTTTTAAAAATAAGGAAAAAAAGAAGTATTGTTAAACTGATACCATCAGGCGAATCTAATTTTAAATAGCATTTTCTACCAGTCTCAGATAATCTCAAACAGACATGCAAATGACGTTCCAGATGCAAAAATAGGATAAACAGGAGGCTTGCGGAAACGAATTACTTGCCTGCGCTAGGCGGGTTCCGGACGGATATGGAAAACGGGAGTTTCAACGTATTTTGGTTCCGGGAGATTTGATTACGATTTGCTAAGGCTTTAACGGGATATTACGTAACTGTAAAAAGTAATATTGACTTTAATTGGTATAATGATCTGATACTTTTGATAGATTGTGTTTAAGATTTTAAAAAAATATTTCATCTTTACATATTTTGAATAAATGTGTAAACATGAAATATCTTTTTTAAAGCTGTTTGCAAATTAAATTTGAATATTGCGTATTTCTTAAATTTTTGTATTCTTTTTAACAATTTTCTGCATCAACTTATTTGGAGTTTTAAATCGGTAAGTTTTATATCATGTCAGACTGACATGTTTCTTTTTCTTTTTTTTTTAAAGATATTTTTATGACAATACAATCTTTTCACATTGCGAATATTGCTGTTAAAGGGAAGAAATAGATATGCTGGTAAAATCTCACAGTCTAACTAAGAAGGTTCTGTCTGTAAATTGAAAAAAATACGTATCTGCACTGTGCTATACTGAGCATATTTTGTTGTTTTGTAGTATTAATAAATATGCCCCATTGTTAATAGTTCAATGTAGTTATATTTGGGTTTTATATAATAAATTTACACATGATGATCAGAGAGATTTTTATGGATGACTTGAAGACTAATGAAATAAGACAACTTAATACGGCAGAGAAGCTGGAAAAACTGTTCGTTCCGAAATTCGTGTCTTATTTGTATCTTATTATTCTAATATATTTATAACACTGTACATCTCTACTAATTAAGGCACCTGCAGCAAATAAGGCCCACCTAACTTTAAAACTTATATATGTGAACATTTGTGCAAATGGATGAATGTTTCTTTCATGTGAAAACTACCAATATGATATGAAAAGTACTAGGTGTGCTACGCGGAAAAGGAAAAGGAGGAAAAAGAAAAACAAACAAAGTGTGATGTTATATGTATCCTTCGTCAATAAATGGACTATTCAATACATAAATAATTTTTATATTCAGACCTGTAGTTACTGTGATTATCCCGTTTCAACCAAACAAACTCCACTGCTTTATAATATTAGTATAGAGTATACTACTTATAAGTAGATGTATTTATTACAGCTTATCATCTGGGTTAACTGTAAACTGTGGTAATCCTAAGCATAGCGGGTGCAGCCGCATGAAAATACTAGTATTTATACGCATCATTGTATTCATATAGAACCTGAGAAATATCAAAAACATATATCTCGCAATCTGTATTATGATATACAGGGGAAAATTCGAGTTGACGAGAAGCTATCTCGATTTCTCGAGTTGATTACGCTTTTGTTAGGCTTCCACGTCTTATTACATGTTATTTGAAAATATATTATTTATAAGTATCAGATGTACAGGTATACCAATTCTATGCACGAAATAACATACAGTTCCGCCTGTGTATATTTTTGTGCCTATGTGTTCTGGGTGTATATACGGCGTTTAAGGCTCCAGACCTCCATAGCAATGGTGAAAAAAGTATTTTCAAACAGAAAAAGTGGACCTTTTTCATTATCGTTAGATCATTAATATAATGTTTCAAAATACGAAATGTTTAAGATATTATAATTTAAAAATCAAATCATTCTTGACGTCTTGATATATTACAAGATTTGTTAAAAAGGTTTTATCTTTATTTATTTATTTATGTTTGGAAAACAAACGATTAAATAGTACACAGTTAAACAATACAGTAAAAATAGTAGTAAGATCAATGAAATTTCCACTGGTTACTGGTTTCGGTATCAATTTACCAAAATGTGTTACATTTTAGTGTAACTTAACCTTTTTTGCATCTGAAACAAAATAATGATAACGAAGCTTTTAAGAATTATCGCATCGACCAAAACGATAACGTGATAAGGAAACATTTGAAAAGGTAATCGATACCTAAGTATGACGTAATGAAGGGGTTGAAAATATTATAGGAAGTTGTAACAAAACAAAATCAGTCTTGTAAACATTCTGAGATAAAAACCTTTTACTTATCTATGCTATTATTAAATACTAGCAGTGCTGCGCGGTTTCACCCGCTATTACATAAGAAAAAACAAATATAGCATGATGTTATATAGCCTATAGCCTTCCACGGTAAATGTAATATTTAACACAAAAGTAATTTTTCAATTCGAACCAGTAGTTCTTGAGATTTGCCCGTTCAACCAAACAAATTCTACTGCTTTATAATATTAGTATAGATGTAATTTTTTTAATATTTGAATTTTTAATAATATGACAAAACTGAAGGTTTATTATATTATTAAAATTAATGTTCACGTGTTTGACCACTAAATAAACTTATCAATAAGATAAAAAAACGATAGTATAATATCAAACTGAGGTAAAGAACAATATTTTAGCCACTGGGAAACAAGACATAAGGTATATATAGAACAAACTTCTAAATTAATTGGTTTAAATTAAATATTATTTCTATATTGCACATACTCGGAAATTCATATCATTATTCTATCGTAACTCTAACTCACTATAATTACACAGCACACGATGTAATTAATATCTCGCATAGTGAAAATGAAAGGAACCCTAGACAAAATTTACGTAAATTTAGTTAAATACTTGATACTACTAATAATGTGGTCTCTAGTGATTGAAAACATGACGATTTCGTGCTGTAAACAGACAAACATAAAATATAAATGTTACGACTCTTTAATGATCGCGTGCGTTTAAAAAACCGAAATGGCGAACAAATTTTTTTTTCTACGAAATGCTATTTTTGTATTAGGTCCCATTCAATCTCATCGTGCGATATGATATTCAAAAAAACAATCAAAACAGTAAAATGTAAGTATCTAAGAGAGTACCAATTGTCGTAATTTTGGAATTAATGTCAGAAAGGGGATGAGGGTTTCGCCGACGCTGCAGCGAGGCGCGACCGGAGTCGTCAACCAAGACCCCTCAAATTCGGCATGAATCAATATTTCGCCGTGCAGTTTCGTCCGTTTTGTGTAGGGTGACCGTCATTCTTGTATTTCTTGGATAAATTTAAATATTGATTTATGGTAACTATATTTTTATGTACGTTGTCAATTTCTACTTCGTTTTTTTTTTATTTTGTTTATAATTATGATTGTGAAACACATTTTCTTGGATCCAATCACTCATTGTTAGAGTGAGATTATAATTATTGAAAATATAAACGAACCTTATTTCATCCAAAGCTCATTTATAGGTTCATTTATACTCCGATATACTCCGGATTTAGAACTCTAGGGCCCGAATTCTAAAAGATAGAAACAATATGGGAAGATTTATTCGTACCATAATATTTTTTCAAACCTTCGGCTAGTCAATTTCTTCCCCTATAAACGTATATCCAGGATATGTAATTAGTACCGGATGTAGCACCTTACAATATATAATTTTCATTGGTGTATTATCAATGAATGTATTATCATTTCATTATTTTACTAGGTTGTTGATTTATATTGCCGTCCCTTTTTCAAATAATTTTATATTAATTTTATAAAAATCAGTTTTTAGTCTTAAAATTAATATTTTATGTACCGTTCAATAAATAATTTCTAAAGTAAGAGAAGTATCACTTATTTTGATCCCAACAACCCTAAGTAGGATTTTAACAAATTTCTGGGACGTCCCGCATAATTAAAATCCCATGGTTATTCCCGTCTATGGTGAGCCGCTCCCGTTTCGCCACGCAATATTAATGTATGCGTGTGTGGGCACACTTAGGGAGCGCCGTAAAGCATGCCATAATGATTTTTTTTATATATGGACGTGTTGCCGTAGGTCAGCGAACTATTGATTATAATACGGTAGGACTGTACCTTTTAATTTTAATAGTAATGAGTTGCGGCGTTTATTAATTAGAGCTTTAAACGTAAACAGTTTAGGAGATGGTAAAATTACCAGATAAACTCAATGTCTTGTTAAATTAAGCTTTGTTTTTAGCATTTCTAAATAGAATTTTCCGTTATTACCACGGTAAGTTTATTTGAAATATTGTTTGATAAATTAATTGATTTTTAGTCGTTATAGTCGTTATATTTCAAAATCACTGTATGTTTTCTAATTGTTTTTTACACCATTTTCAGACACTTATAAACCGTATATTTTAAAAATCAATAGAACTGTTATAGAGTTTAATAAGTAATTACAATAAAATATACATTTAAATATGAAATACGCCTTATGAACGTGTGAGTTATATGCAAGACATTAATATTTGCTAAAACAGGTGAATATTGTTTTCTCCCCTTTGTTCGAGTATTGAACGAAGCAATAATTCGCAGAATTGCCACGGAAGTTACTCGCTGCGTGAAGCCGTAGGTACTTTTGAAGGGTCTCAATACTAAAAGTAAATAGAATCGCCGGGTTTTCATAATAACTGTCATAAAACAAATTATAATTCGTGGTATACTGTATTTATGGAGTTATATCACCGAGTTCCAGCAGCTTTGTAAATTACAACTTTTAATTAACTGTAATTGAAATATATATTTTGTTAATAGACAACAGGATATTGTCATAGGAATTGACAAAAGGTTTTCAAAACAAAAGATCGCAAAAAAATACGCTTGAAAAATTACTACAAAGCCGCCGGCACGTGAGTCTGGATTTTGTAATGTCTTTCAATATGTCTAGGTCTATTAAATTGGCATTATTTTTATCCATCCATCCTTTAGCCTTTCTGAACGGTGCCACTCCAACCGTTCATATGCCTTCTAAATCCAATTTTTTCCCGCTGTCTTCTTTGTATTGTTTAATCTACACTTATTATTTTATTATATTTTATATATCTATACTAATATTATAAAATAGTAGAGTTTGGTTGGTTGAACGCGCTAACCTCGCACTAGGTTTGTTTATTTGATTTTTTCTTATTTAGTAGCGGGTTAAACCGTGGAGCATTGCTAGTACTATATATTATATATTCATATATTATATTATAAAGCTGAAGATTTTATTTGTTTGGTGGAACGCGCTAATCTCAGGAACTATTGGTTCGAAATGAAAAAATATTAATTTATTGAAGAAGGCTATAGGCATATAACAACGCTATGTTAGTTTGTTTTTACGGGGTACAGCTTTATAGTTACATGATATTTAAAACGACAGAGATTTTTAAATTATTATTCAAGTAACCATTACTGGTAACGTGCATTCACTATATTATATTATTAATGTAAAAAGTTAAATGTACAAACAAACAATCGTTTTATTATATTTTAGGTGTCGCGTGCCACCTTGTTGTGTTGTGAAGTGCTTTTAAATTAAATCGCGTGACCTAAGCTGGTAAACGCGCTTTACTTTTTAGAATTTTCCACTAAACCTAGCACTTCCGGCCAGATACTGTAGGATTTAACGATAGAAGTTATTGCTCTTTGTTGCCAGACACGTAACCCGGCTTAAGAAATTAGAAAGTTGCAAGATATGGAGATATGTATCTAAGCAATTAAGTACTGAATTTTACAATACAGGCTTACTGAAACTGTGTTGATTTTTTATCATTAAGTTGACTAGCTTATTGCCGCAGCTCTGCTTACTTTGGTCACGTTTATCCTTAGCCCATTATTGTCCCACTGCTGGGCTCGGGTCTCAGATTGAGAGAGTTGCAGGTCATAGTCCACCGCGCTGGCCAAGTCCGAATTGGTAGACTTAACACGCCTTTGAGAAGTTTTTTCAACTCTCAGGTGTGTAGGTTTCTTCACGATGTTTTCCTTCACCGTGAAGCAGTGATAATTAACTTCCAATACGCACATGATTTTAGAAAAATCGGTGGTGTGTGCCTGGGATTCGACTTCGGATCCTCTATTGAGAGGCAGAGTTTCAATCACTCGGTTATCACTACTTTTGGTCACGTTCACCGTGGAAAAAATATTCTATTTGTTAAACCAGGCTTTAAACCATCTGTATGTCAAATTTCATCCAAATATAATTAGTAGTTTTTGTTTGAAAGAATAACAACCAACCTTCAATCGAACGGATTAAAGATTGCTTCACAAACTTTCTTTTTTAAATGTTAGTAAGAAGTTAGCAAGAAGTAGTAGCGAATGCGCATTTAGTCCACTAATTACCTATGTGGTGGTCACCTATGTGGTGGGCACTGTCACTTTTGAACGTCTCTAATCAACCCCTGTACCCTCGGACCCATACTTCGTACTTTATTATACGAAACAATCATTGTTTATATCTTTGCCCTTCCATTGCAATGTACATTGCACGCTTATTTTTGTTTTTGGCCATACCTCGCAATGTACTTAAAGTAACAGTACAGTTTAGGCTAAATTTGAGTTCACTTGCGAAAAATCCTGAATTCCTTTTATTGCAGCTATGTTCTGCTTTAACATGTTATCTAACTTCCACTTGGCTTATGTGCGAGTGGACTTCAGAGTTTACTTCAATAACAACAAGGAAACGTTTTACGTGGTAAAATATTTTACCTAGTACAACGTTTTACCACCCAGTAAATAGGGTATATAGTAATGGAAGCGGCCGATAGGGTTTCCGGGCTGAACTCTCTAAGAAAGTCGCAGGTGATCTTACACTCAGAGACTTATGTTTTATTTGTATTTATTAATTCATGAAACAGAGGCTGACACTTTCCCGGAATGTCCAGATTATGAGAGAATTACTAGCACCAAAGTTGCGGCCTGTTTCATTTAAACAACTCTAGAGCTGGTAAAAATTCCTGACGTTTTCCACCACAAATATGGAAGGAATTTATGCTCTTGCTGGATTTTATAGATATTTTTTTATTAGATTGAAGTAGCAAATGAGCATGCAGTCCACCTAACAGTAAGTAGGTACTACCGCGCAAGGACTTCGTTCTATCTGCAGTCGATCACAAAAGCTACTCCCGAGGACCAAGATGGTCGCCTCATATAAAAGTGAGCCGGCAGCCCCACCCTTTCACCGAAACGTAAGTTTTGCTTCACGTTAGAAATATGTACCGTACACCTACCTCCCCGGACAAACTATACTCGTCCTGTCACCTTACGTACCTATTTAGCTAGGAATATTCGTATAACTATAAACAAACATTTAATAAATTGGACATCTGTGAAACTTCAAAGTTTGGTCGTAGCTGTGCCAACACTTCCGAGTTGCAGGAGACGGTGTGTGTAATGCAATCACCCTCTAAGCCGGACACTGACAAACTGGGGGTGGGGCTAGGGTTGTCTATATATACTATAACCGATTGTAATAAAATAATAAATATTGTAACTATTGATTTATAAGTCTTTGTGGACCTACGTCCGAAGTCAATAAAAAATACATTTTGTTTTTCGTCTTACATAGACGAATAAGTACATTTTATTTAAAAAAAATGTGTTAGTTTTATTACCGTGTAAACTAATATAGTGTACTTATTTATTATCACAATTATTAAGACGTTTTGAAAACTCACATCAATATATTGTTCATGACGCTAATGAAATTTAAAGTGTAATAAATGCGTGTCACTATACATAAATATAAATAGGTAAATCCAGCTTGTTATTTAATTTTTTTATTCTTTTCTCAATACCTCTTAATACATGCAATTTATTTTGCTGTTAAATCTAAAGGATAAAAAATATCATCCGCAATTTATTATTTATTTTTCTAACAGTTGACAACCCTATTAACCGCCCAGGGCTGCATTGCGTGACAAATTCACTCATACTTAATACCCGGGGAGCTAGATTACAACTAATTTCACAAAATATCAGCAAATTGGCGTATCTTGTGGATGTTTTTATTGTATTGATGTTTGCAGTTGCGATGAGTCAGCTCCAAATACAGTTCGTATTTGAGGGTTTCTCGTGACTTGCCAACTATGTTGTGGCAATTATTGTTCTAAGTAATTGTTATATTGTTATGCTGTCATTTATAGTTAATGGGTTACTGCCCTTTATGAAATTTGATCATAAATACACAAGTCAATGCATTTTTTTATTAAACTAAAGTAGCAAACGAGCATGCCGTCCACTTGTTGATAAGTGGTTACTACCGCCCATTGACATCTGTAAGCAAATTCATATAGATTCTTCATTGTGTCTAAAGTAGATCACAGATGCGTTGACACTCTCGAGGTCTAGATGATCGCCTCAAATAAAAGTGAACCGGCAACCACACCCTTCCACCGAAACGCAAGAACTGCTTCACGCTAGGAAGAG
>DWLI01002736.1:0-12732 GCA_018249915.1 Cecropterus dorantes dorantes
GGCGCGGGCGGCGCGGGGGGCGGGCCCGGCGGGGGCGCGGCGGCCACGCCCGGCACGCTGAAGTGCCGCACGGCCGCCTCCAACGCTACGTTGTTGCCGCTGAAGTACGCCGACACCGCGTTGTGGAACAGTAGCAGTTGCTTGTTCATCACTTTTACCTGTTAATAAACAAGGTATAAGTATGAATAAGATACCAGTTTAAAATATCTACATTGCTTTTAAGGATGGTTGAATATTTTCAAAATTTTCAAACCTAGCCAGTAAAGTAAAATTCATCTTTCAAAAGCTTACCGAGTTGGGATGAAACTATGAACGCTTTTTCATATTATCCCAGTCAAATCGGATCACCGCTATTCCGCTATATTTCACGGAAGTCGCCAGCCGATAACATATCAATTGATATGTGGAGCAGTATTTTCTTAATTTCTAGGGACTCTGCACTTCTTAGCGATGACAAATCGAAAAAATCGAATAGTAATGATCTTTCAACTATATAACAGTAATAGACCGGATATGGGAGGTAGGAGCCACCGCCGGTTTACTTACCCGTAGTTTTGAAAATTTCAAAGTCAATTAGGTTTGATAAAGTGTAGAATGTGATGAAAGTGAGTTAAAGTTTATATTATATGAAATGTTCTTGGTAGATGTACCAATAACAGGATTATTATGTTCTACATAGGGGTAACACTCTTCTTCCCTCCCCCCTAGTTTAGGGGCATAACTAAATTTGAGTTATTTGATTGTCTGAATCTCTACGAAGTAACACCTGTCCTATCTTGGCGACGCACTGACGACGCCTCACGTTAACAGTAGAAACATCGTGTAAGCGTAAGGGAAACCTCATCCATCCATCCTCCTTGGTGCGGTTCAAGTCCCGCCTCACGGCAGAAGCGGCAGTCCAGAGCGGCGCTGGCGGTCGACGCGCGCCAGCAGCAGCCCGGGAGGTCGCAGTACGGGAGGAGGGAGGGGAACACCTGCCCCCCTGGCACGTACCCGGTTGTCGTGCAGCAGCTTGAGCTTGACGGCGGAGTCGTCGCGCAGGCGCTCGTAGTGGCGGCGCTGGCGGTCGATGCGAGCCAGCAGCAGCTCGGGCGGGTTGCCGCCGCTGCCCTCCAGCTCGCTGCGGTACGCGTCGTACTCCACCCTGGGGACCACACACTCTTGCTATAATCATCGACATATTATTCGTTTTTTTAATATTGAAGTTTTACTAGTTATGAACAACCAGTACACCCGATGTGAAACTTTTTGTCCTTTGCCATTGACATAAGTCAGACTCATACTCGTTTTTACTCAGGGTACGGATATTCCTTTAATCACAGGAGCGGCATAAGCATACCTGGCGGCCTCGTACTGGCGGATGGTAAGCAGAGTGTCCTCGATGGTCTTGTTGGTGAGCGTGTTGAGTGCAGAGTTGAAGAAGTGCAGCGCCGCCAGCAGCGTGTCGCCGTTTCGCGTCAGCGACCGCTGCGTGTCCGCGTTGTACAGAAACCTGTGGGGAACAAATCGGGATTGCATTGATTGATCATTCCAGTGGTGGAACGTAACAGAAAAATTGTAGATATCTGTACAACGTCACATTTTGTGTATGTGTATGTATGCGTGTGTAAGTGCGTGCGTGAGTGTGATGGTGTCGTGTGGGGCACAGTGTGCGGTGCACTGACTGCTGCTGCAGCTCGGGCGACTTCTGCGCGAGGTCGGCGAAGGCCTCCCCGAGCGCGCGCTGCGTGTGCGCGGCGGCGGCCAGCTGCGCCGCCAGCGCGCCGCTCAGCCGCAGCACGCCGTTGTACTTGCGCTGCGTCTCGCGCACCGCCTCGATCTGCGCCTCCAGCTCTGCAATATGTGTAATATCACATAATGTAAAAACGACGATTCGTACATGATGCTCAAAAGCTATATAATCTATGGCGCCCAGGATCTGGCCACCAGCAAAAAACGTATATGAAATACCTTTTTTGTTTTTAGATCTATTTTCTGAGGCGAGTGAGTGAGTATTTTATTATGACTTATTTTCTGTACCGAGTGACTAAATTGTACACAAGGTCGGATATGTTTGAGAGGATGAACAAAGAAGTTTCTTATTGTTCACTTATGTTTATTTTAAAAAAGCGACTTAAATCCATGGTATGAATTTCAGCCAGGAAATAAATATTTAATTTGATTATTCTATCGAATAATGTTAATATTCATCAATAACTTTCTCCCCATAGGATAACATTCTAATTCACAATAGATATTACACAAAAAACAGAATGACAAGGTTATAATGGAGCAGTTGTTTTCATTTAACAAGTTTGAATGCCACACTCAATCAATGCCAATTGAGTACAATTAGATGAAGTGATACTCGAATACCATTTGGCAATGTGATGAATCTGTACATGGAAAATGTTGACTAAATATGATAATATTTTTTTTATCAATAATTCTTTAATAGTTTTATATACACATAATAAATCTACAAGATAATAATTTATTCACCCACCTCTACATGTATTATAGTAATATAACCTAACACACAATTTAATATAACCTTTATAAAACACATTCATGTTTAGTCTAGTACCTGACAGAATATTTAATATTTAGTCATTGACTATCTAATTCATATAACAAGTGCATAACTTTAAAGATGTTTCAACTAATTTTATGTTTATCATTAAGTGCTGATATAACAGAATAAAACTAAAAGAGATGAGAAAAATAACAACAATCATGCCTCACCAGTATCAACCGTCCGTGAGCTTTTCCCAAGCTTCTCGTAGAGGATCTGTTTGGTGCACTTGTATGTGGAGACTCCCCAACTACGCAGAGACTCCAGCTTGGTGGAGCTGGCGCGGAGTAGCGTGCTTGTGCCTGCTGCGCCATTCTGGGATACATCGGGAGGTGCTGCCAATGTAATGAGCACTTGTTAGTATTCATTATTATGCTTTTAATGGCCCCTTTGCCTTTGCCCTTTTATGTGTACAGTATATCAATTCTAAACAAATGATCAAATGATTGCATATTTTGAGAATAATGGTGTTAATAATGTTTTGTCAATATGCATCTTTGTCCAAATATTTTTATCATCATAGAGTACAAGAAAAAGGGTGTAAAAGACATTTAAGCCTAAAGGCAATGGCTTGAATGTCTTTTACACCCTTTTACATCAAAAGAATTGATATATGAATAAAATTATATAATGATTATTGTTCTTGCATCTATTTTATTCTAATCTGGTAGAGTAAGACTATTACTAATATTTATGTTTGAGTCACTACAAAAAAGTGTAGTTGGTGAAATAATAATACATTGAGGAATAGTATTGTAAAGTTATACAAAGGTTCCTTTTCACACAAAATGATTACCATAAGCTGGGGGGAAGGGCATGGAGCGTGACGTGGGGAACTTGGCCTCTGTACCAGATGTGATGGAATCACTGGACTCCCGCAGAGGTGGTGTGTCTTTCAACATCTCATGTATACTGCGTTCTGACTGCCTGCAAACCACCAAACACAACCAATTGATTTCTAGAAAATATTTATAATATTGTATTTATATTAATAATTATGCATAAATTGCAATATTTCTCTGCACACTAGTATGTATTTTATATGACTAATTAACTTGCAGTACTGTGTGTTAATTTTAAACGATTAAAGTGACATATGTCTACAATTATTAGTTAAAATCAATAAATACATTTAAAGTAAATTTAGTAAATGTTACATATTATAGCTAAAGTATCAATGCATTTAAAAATATGAATAGCTTTTGATAAAAATAACAAGGTGTCCAACCAGATAGAAATGTACAGATTTTACAAAAAAAAAACATAGTAAATTAGATATTATTATCGCCACCACTTGTGGCTGGCACATACAGAGTATCACAGCTAATTGAACAATTAATTTAGCAAGCGGCATTCGTACAAACATGGTTTGTTTTGTGCAGAAACTATCCGATGAATTCGATCACTGTATGACCAGTATGACGCACCACTTAGACATGTTGCAGGAATGTTTCCTTATTTCCTCTCCGAAGACTTGATATCACAGAATATTTAATTAAAACGATACATCGAGACTTAAATAAAGCTAATGTTTAACTAATTTCACGGCACTTCGTCTCTCGAGCAATTTATTAACAGTCAAGAAAACAGATAAAAAACCAAAATCAAGCGATCGAATTGACAACTTGACATTTCATGGTGTCGAATACTCGTAGTAGAATAAATATTTATTTAAAAAATATAATTATATTATAATTTATTATAATAGAGGATTTTTTTTAAATAATATAATGTAAATAACAATAATTATAAAAATTGGTATTTTCAGCAGTTAAGTATGTACATGTTCTTTATCTGTTGTAAATGTGTTTTCACCTTTATATTCTACATGCATTACATTATACAAAACTATAAAATATAAATGGCTTGTTAAAAAAATAGCCGTCACGTGACGCCTGGCATATGTGAACAAGTAATATACATAAAGAAAATAAGGTTACGACAGGAACTAAATATGTATAATATATAGCATAATGAAAACAACGCCATCTACTAAAGCACCCCGCATTAGATCCAACTAACACCGAAGACCGTTTAGTTTTGTTCGAAACTTGATAGTTCTGAAAATGTATAATAGATGGCGCTATCATAATAAATAAAAGCAAGTGCTAGGTCAACAATCAGGCATGGACGTAGAGTATTATACGTCCATGTAATCAGGTTTACTTGCGCCTATAGATGTTTGTTTCACATCAATAAAAAACATACAGACAAACAATACAATACATTCATTACATTAAACAGTATCCTAGAAATCCTTATGGTTTGAGTCCGAAGGCAACAATACTACTACGATTAATGTGGAATAACAATTTAACTATAGTGTTAACTGTATTCTGGTTTGAAGGGTGTGGTAAGGGACATATATTTTATTGATGTTGTCCAACTTAGAGTTCAAGATAACTTGCCAAGGCTTAACTTAAGAAGGCTTAGGAAAAACTAATTTTATCTGGGGTTGATTGAATAGAAATCAATTATAATAAGCGGAAGTGACCATTTACCATCAGGTAGATGGTCGATAAAACTTTCTTTAAAGTTTTACAATGCCAGATGATCACCAGGTAAAACAATTGGGCTGAAGAAGTATTGTTCTCCGTGATATCTATCAAGGGTTTATAGGAATCGTTTGCTTGTATGCTTGTAGGACCAACACACATATACCTAGTTATGTAGGTATATGAAGATTTCAATCGTATGAATTTGGATTATTTTGCTAAATTTGATCTCTTATAGAGTACTGAAGATCCTTTTTTACCGTAGGGTTAGTTCGATATTATCGCTAACTGTAGGTACATAACGAATCGCTTCGCTTACATTCGCTTTGGGAAACTACCTATATTGTGCGAGTTTATCAATAATTATTTAATGTAGTGTAAAGGCATAAAAAAAATATACGTGACGAATAGATAACCTCTCTTCCGAAGGAAGTCGGTTAAAAATAAACACACAAAATATGGCACCAACATATTATAATTATTAATTACAAAATAATGCAACTGGTACATTTTAATTTTAATGTAGCAAAATATATTCAAAGTGATAATATTTATTAATTACATATCGTAATTTTGTTTTTGCATACCATTTTTAAATTTGTAAATGCAACTAATCTGGTACAATCAACGCGTTTTAATACAAAAATTATCAAATGTAAATCTGACTTATTTAATTTGAAGATTGCTCGAATTTCACTTACTTACTCTTACTTTTTTTTATTTTATTAAATATAATTTAACTGCAAATAATGATAACAAATCTCGGTACTATAATATATAAATTCAATATATTAAAGATTGCTTGTACTTTAAACATCATAATATATTAAATATTTTTACGCGAGTACCTACAACTTATTATCCATGAATGGTTAAATTTAGTGAATCAATAAAGGTAGTGTTTTGATTGCAAAAATCGCAAATGTATGTACATTTATTCCTAATTATGTTAATACAAGTATTAAATCCTATACTTATTTTAAGTACCTATTTTTTGCCTAACTAGTTATAATTATTCGAGACTAGCTTTTACATTTGTGAAGCTTATGCTAACAGAAATATTAGATAATAATAGCTACAAAATAATATTACTTAGTAAAAATACAACATAAACTTAACGACCATCATACCTAATATGTATATACTTATGACCAAAGAATAAGATTATAGATATTATTTTACAATTTGCGACAATTATAGAAATTACTATTATGTTAAAAATCTCATCTCCCGGTGGTTATAATCAATGTGTTGTCGTCAATGTATTACCATCTTTCATGCTCTCATGATTTTTAAAATGATTGTCAAAACCATTAATTCCACTGATATTTCTGGATCGATTTTAACTCTGAAGATATCGTTTTATTTTAAAGACTAAGATATGCCTCAGTTATAAAAGTGTACTGGTATCCAAACTCAAATTGTACTTATGGTTTTCAATGTATAACTGTATACGTATAAGTAGTATTTTTTTGTACTTACATAGTTCATCAAACGAAATACAACTTATTATTATTGAGTTACACTACATATTACTTCAATATTTTTTTATTAAAAGTATAGTCATCTTTGGGTCAACTTATAGAAATATACAGCGATAGACGGTTATATACAATGTATAATATTACCGTGTATCGGTCGTAAAATATTGTTCAACCACTAATCAATAATACAATAATACTAATCATAGATATAGTCTATAACCTTGTATGTTTATAGACTATTTCTATATTACCATAAAAAACAAATTTTCAGAGATTTGATTTGTCATTAGCTTCCCTCAGGTGTTGGTTACGTTGGTTGGCTGTTTCCGATGTTACGTATTAAGGCAAATCGGGAAGGCTAATTATGTACATATTTGGTCAAAGACGACGGATTGCACACATCAAAACCGTGAATCTTCTTGAATAGTCTCACACTGTCTATGTGGTAGACAAGGTCCCCGGGGACCGTGAGGACAGTGGGGACAGTGGGGACAGTGGGATGATCGCGGGCAGTGGGCGTGGCGTCAGTCCTGCGAGCGCGAGATGGGCGGCAGGGCTCGCAGCGGCCGCAGCTCGGGCCCCGAGCTGTTGTCGCTTATCACGATGGTCTCCTGCGGGCAGCACGATGTCTTCATCGATTCTGTCGACGTTTTGTGATTCTGGAAAATAATGAGAAAAACCTTAGAGGAATCGTTAGTAAAGTATAAATTAAACATAACTGAAAGTATACGAATACTTCAGGCTTAAAGGTGTATATAGTTACAAGATATTGTAACTGTCTTTTTGTAAGGAAATGTACTGACCTAATAATTCTTTAGTCATAAATACCATTTGCGGTTTTATAACTTTATATACCTAGATGACTTAGATATACATACATACTTATATCTTTACATAGTCACAAGGAATTTGTCCGAATGCACTAATAATTGAAACTTATTTTTAAATTACCTTGTATATTCTTAAGGTACGACACGAAAATAATGTATTTATAAATTTAAGTGATTTACAGCAGACAATTGGTCTATTATGGCTCTCGGGTTCTTGTGAGTAGGTAGTCGTAGCAAGTTGTCAATCTCAATTTTGCGCGCGACTGTTACAGTGGTCAATTTCCGTTGAAGGGCAGTGACCTTTAGACCGATAATAGATTTTATGGATTTATATAAATGATTCAAGTTTTTCGTGTATAAATGAACATTTAAGGGTGATAGAACCCTTTGTGGTTCTACTCCGGTAGCACCATCGCCATCTTACCACGATAATGAATATCCTATGTGTTCATTCAAATTTCAGCAAAATCCAACCAGTACTTTATGAGTAAAAGAGTAACACATATGCATAGATCCTCAAAAAGTTTCGGGCGCATAATATTGTTAAAGTAAGAAGTAAGATAAGAAGTGAGCTGTAAGATATAATGTACACTAAGGGCACAGAACTTTCTTTGCAAGTGTTATTTTTTATTACGCTGAAGTAGCAACCGAGCATGCAGTCCATCTAACTTCATATGAAAAGGAGATCTATCTGAAGTCGATCACAGATGCTTCTATATATAAATAAGTTGGCAACCACACCCTTCCACCTCACGTAAGAACTGCTTGACGCCAGAAGGTGAAGGTCATAGATGTGGTGTGGCTGGCTCTACCACCTTTCGTTAGATGTAGGGTTTGATACCAACCCGCTTAAAGCAGTGAGCGATGGAGTGGCAGATCGCAGCGGGCGCGAGACGGCGCTGTCGCATGAGCACGTAGAGCACGGGGTCCAGCACGTAGTTCAGCAGCATCAGCATGTCGGACAGCTGGCTCAGCGCCTCCAGCCGCCGCGGCCTCTCGACACCCAGAGACAGGTACAGCGCTGATGTTACCTGTAACAGATACAACTTTATATAGAAAAATTGATATTACGGACTTTTTAACAATTCTATCCATCCAATAAATTTAACCACAGTCTATGGCTGTATATTGAGCGTCCCGAGGTAATATTTTGTATAGACAACTCTTCGCATTGATCCTCAACGAATCGTGCTGAAAATCACTCCTAATTTAAACATATTTTTGGCAAAGGGTAGTTCTGCAAAACTAGATAATCATGCCTGACGAGTGAAGCGTGGATGTATGCAGGGAACGTGATGAGTTTATCTTTAAATTTAGCAACGTAATAAACACACCAGTGTTTTCTATAAAAGGGCTACTGGTAAACTAATATCGTTAACGTTTCAAGAATGTTTCTTTTTGGAGAATGATAATAAGTTAATCAATTAAACTTAAAATATGTATAAGAGAAAAGTATAGAAAATAACAAGTTATTTAAAAATACGTTCTATTGCCATTATTTTGATTAAGTAACAAAGTTAGAACTCTAAAGTCAGGGTCGCACAATGTTGTGGCAATGAAATTGTAAATTATTTTTTCAGTCTAAAATATTTCACTTCGTAACAATATTCTAAACTGAAGAACTAATAATTCGCTTGATTGGAATACGTTGGGAGATTCAAGGGCTCATTAATAAATAAGATAAAAAAATATTGTTATTACTGAGTACTGAGTTTAACTGTAATAGATTGGCAGTGTACCTGGTAGATGTACATTGGTATACCTGGTGTACATTGGTAGCTATTCATTGTGGTTCGACTCCCTCTCCTTCTTCTGCTATATACCAGCAGCAAGGCTACTGTGTTCTAGTTTGGTGAGTGCGGTAAGAGAAAGATGTGTAGATATCTAATCTGGTTTTTATGAGAAGTAATGAATTAGCAATGGACCTTACATACAACTTCCGGTATACGTAGGGTTGGTAACTAATCATATACCTATTATTTTACAATATTGAAGTAGAAAATGCGCATAAGTAGTGCACCTGATATTATGTGATACTGCCGCCCATGTTCATTTGTAATCAACCCCAGATAAAATCAGAGTCTTACCTGAGCCTGGCCACAAATGCCTTGCTACCCCTGGAGATTTAAGTTGGAAGGATTCGGACAAGAATGTCTCTGTTAATACACCTTTCATATCACAACACAGCAGCGTATATTACTGATTTTATTAAGCATAGATAGGTGTGTGAAACATGACGCAAAAAAGTTATAACATACATAAAAATAAAATACGTACGAAAATAGAAAAACGTATTACGAATAAATTGTTCGCTTCTTGACCTAATAGATAAACTAAACATCATAAAGCTTGTAGTTCATCAAATTGTATCGCCCCATTCTATTTACTGAATGACCAGAGGCAATAAGCGAGGCTAGCCTACAAATATAACTAGACTATAGTGTACCTACACGCCTACGGTGTGGCTTACTTTATATATTAAGTAATTAGAGCCCTACATGCCACCAATAAACTCCACCCAAGTAATTGATCAATTTCTTGGAAACAGCATTCGTCATGATATCTTATAATTGATCTTGTTGTCAAAGCAATGGTTATGGGATAAACAATTATCTATTGTTAACTTGAAACAACGACTGTCTTACTCGTATATTATGGGACGACTATATCAGTCCACAGGGATATCATCTGCGATTGGCTTCAGATAGAGCCCCTGTTCTAAATGGAAATAGTTACAGATGTTCACGAGCGGCTACTTACCATCAAGTGGACTGAATGCTCGTTTGCTACTACCGACAGTTCTATATAAAAAATTGCATACAATGCCCTTGATTTTAATAGCTTAGAACTTAGAACGGGAAGAATAAGTTGGATCATCTATTCAGGACAGTCGGCCACAAAAAGACCTCTAGTTTAAGATACACAGTGCTGCAACAATGTTGGTCGGTGTCGTATTAGCGGCATAGTTTTAATTATGGATCTCCTTTGATTTCCCGACGATAAAAAGTTTTGATTGAAGTTGCACAGACTGTTCACATCAAAGCTTTAATAGTGTAAAAACATTAAAACAATAAACCCGACTGCTTAACACCAAATGTTTATTCATAATGTATATTTAATTTAACGTTTACATGACTTTTTTTCAAAATAGTCAAGTAAAAGTATTATATGTATATATTTTTGATAGGTCTATCATATGATACTACTACTTTCATATTTTACTCATATTATCGTTACAGTAAAAAAGTCGTCCCTCCCCCCTTTTTCCTCTATTTCCAGACGCCATTTAAAAAATATATATAGCCTATGTCACTTTCTCAACTTAGACGATTCAAATGATAATTATGTCATACGTAACAATCGGTTAAGCCGTTTGGGCTGTAGCCCGTACCAAGGAAATGGACATACATACAAACATAGGTACATACACACACACATACGTTCGAAAAACATTACCCTCCTTCTGACGCAGTCGGGTAAAAAGGTTATACACATATAAATTTTCAGTTCGCCCTTGCAAACGCCATCAATAACACTCGACGCAGTAAATATTATGGGAAATTTGAACTGCAGCCCAATGCCGCGTTCACTCTATTTCTAAATCACACCTCAACGTTGATGCATACGTAATCTCTATCTGTTATGAACGTTTTTACCTTTCTACGTTCTCATCGATGTCTACATTTATTATTTTAGAAGATTGAAGTGGCAAATAAATTTGTTGTCTACCTGGTAACTGATCATTGCTGCACAAAGACATCTGTGACTAATTCCATACAAAATAGGTGCTACCTAAGGCCTATGAAAGATGCTTAGCCTGAGTACTAAGATGATCGCCTCATATGTAAGTCAGCTATATTCTGCAGAAATGCAGACCTGTATTATGCTAGACAAAGTAGCGATGGTAGTAGGTACTTAACATCAAAGATCAAAACAAACCATCTTGAAATTAATCATTTATTCGTAACGATGTGTTTTTGTTACTACTTATTATAAAAGGTAACACAATATTTTAAATTATACTGAATTACTAACAATTTGTAATAATTTACACTGTAATACAAGAAAAAACAATAAAGTGACCATGAGATAACCATCTACTCAAATTAAACTCCACACACTAAGAATTGAGGTAGCCGTCAGCGCTTCCGGGTTCTGTTCCCGTTTGATGCAAACGATATTTAAAACAAAAGAATTCCACTCGCGTTGAGCGTTATTCGGCGCGAACTTGTATGTTTTAATGAATTCCTTGCCATTTATCGAAACAATGAAATATTTTCGATCGCACCGTCCGCTGCATGTCAATTAGAAGTTGATACGGTATACAATTGTTATTGTATAAGTATTGTATCTGCTTCATTGCAAAACGAAATATTGTTGGCACCTACCCGCACCTATCTATGTATTTTTATAGAATATCAAAAAAAGACGATTATTATTGATTACAAATGCTACATCCGCCAGTTAAATATATTGTTAAAAAATACAAAAAATACAACCGACTTCTGGGTTACTACTAAGCAAAAAAGTGACTTCCGACTTAACCTTTTGATAGAGTAGATAGATTTTATTTTTTGAAATAAAAGACTCAGTGTTACCTCGTGATACGGACTATGAATATGCTTTGGATTCTCGAAAATTCTGTAAAATCAATTCAGTAGTTATGGCTTAAAACAATTTCAAACATAAATAGACACAGAAATATTCTTAAAAATTAGGTATATAAATAGCGGTTATCGGTATCGGTTATCGTATGAAATTTCGGTTATTACATATTCTGAGTCCCCCAAACTATATTTTGCAAATATATGCGTTGTATAAACACTGGGATGTATAAGTATTATATGTTTGAATGAAATAATCTAAATATTACAAAATATAAGCAGGCTATAATTTATCACTATCAGAAGTGTAGCATATTTTCCTCAACAGTTGTAAAAGTTGCGCCATGTAACTTGGACACCGACATATTTGCAGGGTCGCAAGTAGGTTTGCGATATGTTTCTCACGTCACAAAACGTTGGTCTCATGTTAGTTTAGCGCCTGTTACAGGAAAGTTCATTAGAAAATGCAATGACTACCTAAGTATGGAAAATAATTGAAGGTTTTCCGTTCCAGCATGATGTAATCAAACGAGGTTTGTCGATAATATTTAGATTAAGTAAAGAAGGGTAACAATAAAATCATTTTTTAAGAATTTATTTTTTATATTTTAATTATAGATTTTGAAATTCCTTTTCCTTGTAATCTTCTTAATATATATATATATAAATAATTAATATATACATATAAGTCACGTTGTTTGTCCGCGTTAAACTCCTAAACTACTGAACCGATTTCAATCAAATTTTCACACCGGGTGCAGTTTG